>LUGF01030106.1:109922-126463 GCA_001625245.1 Calycopis cecrops
GGTGACGTATTCCAAAAAAACAGATTAAATGTTTCGTTGCACTAAAAGGATAATTAGATTTACTATAAGTTAACAGATAGTAATTCAGTAAAATAGATTAGGTTTAAACATCAAAAACAGTGTAGTATATTTGATTTATTTGATGAGCAAATTTAGTGTGCAATTCAGTATTTTTGTTAGCAATTTTGAATACTTTGATAGAAAAATGTGGATTTACAGTTGTAAGATTAAATACTACCCATTAAATATTATACTTTTTTATGCAATTTCCACTTTTATTAAACTCAATTACAATTTAACATAACCGGTTTGGATTATTCATCATCAGGTAATTGAGTTTAATAAAAGTGGAAATTGTATAAAAAGTATATTATTTAATAATATTATAATATGAATTTCCATCAAGAAGTGACAATACATTCCATCAACTAAAACTCACTTTACGCCTAGTGTGTAAGCGAGAGGTACGTCCCAGGTCGTGCCGGCCCAATTCGGCTGCATACACGCATGACATTACTTCATACTGAGCTGAAGGAGGATATTCATCAGCGGACGTATTATTGCTAATGATGTAAAGTGGCATTTTAAATCATAATAGACGGAGTCAGGGCAAATGCGTTGTTAATTAATAATGCAGATGACAGCATCTATCTAAAGCGCGGTCGGTGCGGTTTGCTCGCCAATATCGGGGTTGGTCGACACAGATATTACAGGATAATATCCATTATCATACCAATATTGTCTAGTGGACTAAGCAGACTCGAAATCGGCTCAAATATAAAAAGATTTTAACGGTGACATGCTCTCAGAAATTTAGATAGGCTATCCAGATTCAGTCAGATTCATTTGATGAGATGTTTTGAGAAATCTAGAGAAACCATCCAAATGTGGTTTACCATCACAATGCCGATATTTATTTAGAGGCAAAACGAGCTTTAAGAGCCTATTGATGTCTAACAACGTGCATAAAAATCCGCATAATTGTTATGCATACTTTTCCTGTAATGGGTCGCCAAAAACTCACGAACGTCACAAAGCACATCACAGCTTTCACTTTCGTCAGTTTCGATTGGCTTACTATATCATCTGTATATTAAAAAAAACGATTTTAAATGACGCTTCTTGAACGCTTAAGTGGTTCTTAATGATGAGATGTTTGCTTAAATTGATGAACGAATATAAGTTTTCTTGTCTAGAGAATTTCTCAACAGCCACAAGAGCCATTTCTGAACCAGAGAACAATAAAGTGTTTAGTTCAACGAGGTATTTACTGTAATTGCCGCGCTTTGGCCATTCGCCAGCTGCCGTAGTAAGTGTATAGACCACGCTGCTGCCCGTCAAAGCTATTTAGCTCTGACTAATATCTCTATAACAATCTTTGCTAAACGTCAATCCTGTGATGTGATCTATCTAATTAATTCTAAATCTATGTATCATCTAAAATAGTGGTGTCTTGAGTTTTCGCCAATATAACACTTCACAATAAAACTATTACTATTAGGGGACTTCGCGGTTTATTTATTTGTTATGCTCAACATGTCAGAAGCTTCACAGCATGGTCAAGGGTGGACCGAGATGGGAAGCAGTTCACGCGTGACCATTGTTGGTGTAAATTTTTGACGTTGTTTTTTATTGCCATTGTTTGTCTCGGTCGTATCAGTTCCTGCCAATCTCCTTTGAGACCCTCGTCAGATACACGAGATCTTGAGTCAAACTCCCCTAAAAAAATGAACTAAAGTATTTTGGTAGTGCCACGCTCTGAAGCCGAATTCGCCCAGCAAGGCCAGTGCCTCTCGCTCCTAAGGTATTCTTTTTTTTTTATGTTATAGGAGGGCAAACGAGCAGCCGGAGCCATTTTCATGACTACCGACGCCCACAAAAATCCGCATAGAGGCTATACAGATGCGCTGCCCTCCTTTATACTGTCACCTCCATGGGCCACCGGCTACTTACACACCGCACGAAACGCGACAGCACAGCTGTCACTTTACGCCAGTCTCGTCTAAGCGAGAGGCACCTCCCCGGTCGTGCCGGCCCAATTCGACTGCATGCAAGCATGCAGTATGGCACTACCTCTTGAATTCATTTTATATTATGTTATTAATTTATATAAGGATTCAAAGGAATAAGCATGCTTTCACATATCGTACATTTATGGATTTCCGACCTCGGCTTAGGATTAGAAAAGGAGGGCTTAAATCAACAACTATGCCGATATCTAAGGTCATCGCCATCAAAAACTACGATTGCTCATTATTTCCCTGTACCCTCTGTGGATATCATGAATGAGACACCACGACAGTGCATGTACACATGTTGATAATGATGAACAACGTCACTAGCACCAGCGTTTATATTTATTATCTTTTGTGTGCGCTCAGTCAGCCTGAACAAATTGAAAGCGGGCAGACCAAACAGCGCTGAAATAATACCTGGGAGTTCCGAACAATGCTTTACATAGTCAAATACTTAGTACGTGGTACTTTATGCAAATTGGTGCTAGGGTTGTACACACGCATCGTTGGTTCATATCCAGCTAAAAGATTATTCTGGACGTGAATGAGATATTAAATATTATATAGCCGAAGACTAGTAATCGCAGTGGTATTATAAGCTGGAATGTCGCACATCTTACACATCTATAGGTACATAATAGCTAGCACAATATAGCACAATAAAGCTAAAGAGGGAGAGGGGAGGTAAAAAGTCGGTTTATGAAAGATATTCGAAAAAACTTATTTGGCGACGAATCAGATTTTTGGGCTATAAAATGAATAGTTCCCTTTAAAATAGATGTAAATTAGGAAATTGATAGCTGTATCAAAAATAAAAATCTTAATTTATTCTTTTTTTTTTAATTCTTAACCTCAGGAGTAATATTAATTATATTACCCTTATTGAGTAACACAAGAACTTACGTGTATTATTATTAATATGAAAACTCCCACATTTCAAACTATAGAACTTTTTCCACAATAACCAGTTATCCAGTTATATAGAGATCAGTGCACTTGACATTCTCGAAATTATCTCAAAAGTTACATGACTTCTCCCCCATTTTTAGTGTGCAATGAGACGAGAGGAGTTACGTGCTCGTAATAATTAGCCAATGAATGAAACAATGTGTCGCCTTACGAGGATATTCGAGGATATAATAGCACCTACTCTCACGGAAAAACGCTACATTTTTTTGTAACATTTTAGCCTTCTGTAATATATAGAGATGCATCTAAAAATTTTTTTATGTATAAAGGGGCAAACGAGCAGACGGAGCCACTTTCATGACTACCGACGCCCATAGACATTCAGATAGTTTATACACATATGCGTTGCACCCATCCCACCCCATCCATGGGCCACCGGCTACTTACACACCGTACGAAACGCGATAGCAAGCTGACACTTTACGCCGGCCTCGTGTAAGCGAGAGGTACCTCCCGGCCCAATTTGGCTACATGCATGCATGTAGCGTGGCACTACCTCTTACTAAAACTAACATAACTAGGCACTAGCAGAATATTACAAACAAGCTTAGTCAACGTGGACATAGTAAATAATAAGGCACAATTTAAACTGATGTAAAAAAACTAAAAAATGTATTACCAAAATGTATGGGCATTTTCCTGTAGTATAGAATACTCAATCAAAATCAGAGAATCCATAGCTTTATGGTGACAGCCATCGCGCATAAGCATTCGTGATCATTCATGGACATGATATGATAAATAAAAAAAAAAAATGAGTGTAGAACAAACGCTGCAACGCTATGAACGTAGGAATTAAAGACATCTCAATAATATGTATAAAAACGGAAAAGTGTGAGTCGGGATCGCACGCCGAAGGATTCGTACCAACAAGAGATACGAGATAATCAACTTCTACATCCTACTAATATTATAAATTTGAATGTGACTTTGTTTGTGAAGCTTTCACCCCAAAACTACTCAACCGATCATTATGAAACTTTGTATCCCTTGTGTACTCGACAATTTACATACCTACCTACGACTACATACCTACCTATGTATTCCTAGAGGTATTAGAAATGGTTTTAAATAAAAATTTAAATAGGTATTTTGATTAAAAAAACATTTTTTTTAGAAGGTCAAAAAAAATATTGCGGCATACATTGGAATTCTATTACAGTTCTATTTTCATGTAATGTTCATTGATATTTATGGAAGGGTTTCAACGCGATCGAAGCCGCAAGGAAACGCTAGTAAGTTGATAAACTTACTAGTAACGAAATAAATAAAATAACGAAACAATAAACTACTTATGGATATCCTTATCAACTCGTTTAAGTAACGTTCAAAACTTTTTGGAACTTCAATTAAAACGTTACTGGCGATACGCCAGCGATTGTTATCACTCGCATGTCCGAGTTATCTCGAACTGATTGTCGAAACTCGGAATATGCAGTCGAAACTTTTACTTTGTACGCTGCACGATGTAAGCTGGCAATCGAACTGGGTTATGTGAAGTTTGATGCTCAATATTCCTTTTTAAGTAACGTTGTAGACGAGTTTTGGCTAAGGCTGCATCTCTATTGAGACTAGCCCACAATATGATAGTGTCACTAATGCTTTTGTACATACACTGGTGACATGCACTGTCTATTCCATTATTCCTATATTCTGATGGTACGACAGTCCGATACGACCGGAAAGAAATCAAGCGCAACACCAGCGACTTAACGTACTCTTCAAGACATGGAATGTAACAACAACTTCCATACATCGGATATCACTGATCTTTTAATATATTCACGAAAGCTTTTATGGTTTGAGCAAAATTTGTTTATTATATTTGGATGCAAGTATTTTTGCGTATATTGTATTTTTTTTGCACTGCCACCGGACCGAGGGTGAGGTCCAGTGGATGTGTGTGGGACTCCCGGATAACCGAATACCCACTAAAACCCAGCGGGTGTCATCGGTCGCCTATACTGAGGTGACCCGGATCTGTCAGCAACAGGGCACCTTGCGTTGATATACAATACTACATTAAGCTGTAGTGAAGAAGCTTGTGATTGTGACTGAAATACTATCCTACTAATATTATAAATGCCAAAGTTTGTATCTTTGTTTGTTTGTTACTCCTTCACGCAAAAACTGCTGGACCGATTTTCATGAAATTTGGCGCACACATAGAGGGTAACTTGGTTTAACACATAGGAGTTTTTATCTCTAAAAAATGTTCCTATCGGATGCCATGAGATGATTTTCCACGGGATCGAAATTAGGGTGTAACCGCGGGGCGCAGCTACTAGGTACATAAAAATCAATAATATAAGTCAGTTCATCAGAACCATTGTTGAATTTTGAACATACTTCGTATGTGTGATATCAGATCGCCATTATTAACTTTTTAGTCCACTTTATTTGTACTCCATTCTACACTAGAAACTGCTTGGTTTCTGAATCATAACCAGTGCCGAAAAGTTAACACTACTTCATCAATTTTCAACTTAAATTCTCAACAACCATTCATTTAAAATACCCTAATCCTGACGAAGACAAGCTACAATAGACTGCCATCTTAGTATTTCCTCGCTTAGTGATTGTATTTAAAGTTAATTAATTAAGAGAAGTGTATAATTAAATGCATAAAGGAAATCCTTTCTATCTGCGTAACCTTTGTTCTCCTATTCCGTACTAATTAAAAACGTTTTACATGGCACAAAAAGAATTATAAAATGCACTGATAATTACATGGGTGTTTGTTTCAGATTTTTTCTTTAGGTTTGTGGGCAGTTTTGAATGACAATTTAGTAAGAGGTAGTGCCACACTGCATGCGTGCATGCAGCCGAATTGGGCCGGCACGACCGGGGAGGTACCTCTCGCTTACACGAGACCGGCGTAAAGTGCGGTGTTGCCCATGGAGGTGGGAGGAGAAAGGAAGACAGCGCATCTGTATAACCACTATGCTGTCTATGGGCGTCGGTTATCATGAAAATGGCTCCGACTGCTCGTTTGCCCCCTATACCTTTAAAAAAAAAAAAAAAAAAAAAAATTATCTCAAAATGTAATATTTAAAATTCAGTGTTATTCAGCCTAGCCAATTCAGGGAAGCAGCCGAATACGTGCAATTCGGCTGCATGCATGCATGCATTGGGGCGGCACGACCGAAGAAGTGGGTATCTTTCACTTGCACACGAGCTGTGTGTAAGTAGGCCGTGGCCCAAGGAGGCGGGAGGAGGGCAACGCAACTGTATAACCTTTATGCGGATGTCTATGGGTCGGTTGTCATGGAAATGTCTCCAACTGCTCGTTTGAACCCTAATACTATTTTTAGATAGAGGGCAAACGAGTAGATATTAACTAATGACGCCTATATACTTCCGCAAAAAAGGACTATTATCCAATTTCCTATCCCATGCTTATCTAAATGTTGCCCTTCTGTGGTTCAAATGGCCATCGATGCTGTCACAACATCCTCACTAAGTACGATGAATAGAAAAGTGAGTTTTTTCTTTTGATAGTGGTTAAAAGGGCTAATGAGCAGTAGGAGCATTTAGCTAACTACCAAATCAGTCTGAACATTTAGGTGATCAAAGCGGTCAGAAGAATTAATTCTTTTTATTAAAAGTAATATCTGATATCTTGAAAATAAAGTACCTAAACAAAAACTGTGAATAATTTGAAAGTGCAAGGTGCGTAAGAGTCCCAAGCCATGAAAGCTCGAATTGACTAAAAAAACTTTCATGTACGTAATTTTGAGTAAAATTAAAAGGAGGTTAAGTTTCTATTTTTGATTTTGGTGATTTGTTTAGGTGATCTTCGAAACCACTGATGGAAAAAAAATCTGGTGTAACATCATCATCATTTACATAATTGCCTATGACAACGCCAAACGCAAGAAGAAAAGAAGAAATAAAAAAAAAGAAAATAAATAAATAATTAAAGAAATATATAATACTAGCTGTGCCCCGCGGTTTCACCAGCGTAAATTTCGATCCCGTGGAAAACAGACCATCATCCCATGGTATCCCATAGGAACATGTTTTCGGGATTAAAACTTACTCTTTTTGTAAACTATGTGTTAACCCATATTATCTTCTATGTGTGTGTCAAATTTCATGAACATCGATTCAGCAGTTTTTGCATGAAGGAGTAACAAGCAAATAAACAAACATACAAACTTTCGCATTTATAACATTAGTAGGATTTCACATAGCCAAAGTCAACTTCGCAAAAAATAATAACGCACAAGTTTGGTCCAAATAAGAATCAAAACAAAGTAATCTGAAGAAGTTAAGTGAACGGCATATGGTGAGAAATCAGCCACGGCCAACTTTCTGTTGGAAACTTCTCGGGCCTTAGAACAGATTGCGATCGGGCAATAAATTCTTTTTCATTACACCTCGAGCTAACTAGATTACAGAGCGTAATTAATCTAAGATTAGTACTAGATATAAAATCTTGTGTTCTGTTGTTTGTGGTACAAATCCGAAACGACTTGAGTAATTTAATAAATTTGTGTGTGTGTGTTCGACTTTACAAATTTAATAGTCGAAAAAATATAATCAATTCTATCCTATTAAAAATTCAAAAAATGTAATTGCTATTTGTGCTTGATTCCATCATAAAATTTCATTTATTTTATGTTTAAGAGAAAAAGTTAGCATCAAAATGTGTCGCAGCCGAATTAGACCCACCGCACACATGCTACTTTTAGCATCGGCGATCAGCGATTTAGTCGCTTTTTAGAAGCTGAATGCAGCGACCAGACGTTTAACAGCGCACACTTAAAAACGCCGAACGTGGCAATTCAGTTGCAAAGCGACTGCGAGTGTTACGTAGCGAGCATCGGAATTGTCGCTAAATCGCGCGATTTTGATACCGCGGCTGAACGCAGGGAGTCGCTAAATCGTGATGCAGCTTCGATGCAGTCACAAAATCGCCGATCGCCGCAGCTAAAAGTAGCGCCTTTACTGTCGCCTTAGACCAGTCTTTCCCAAAGTGGGCGATAACGCCCCCTTGTGGGCACTAAATGCTCAGAGGGGGGCGGTAAAGGGCCAGAAACGACATAATTGTCTTTGAATATCAAGGTGTAATAACTAATAAGGGGGCGATACGAAGTAGGTATCTGATTTTCAAAGTGGGCGTTAGACGAAAAAGTTTGGGAACCTGTGCCTTAGACCGTCACGAGTCACGGACCCGAGAGATAACTCTCGCTCACATGATGACCAAAATATAAATTGTATTCATTCAGAATTAAAAGTGTGTACGTACTTGTAATTTTCACAAGAATTTCTTGAGTATATTACACAGATAGAAAATCCTACCTAATTAAAATAAATTGAAAAATCCTCTTCGTGCACGTCAATTCTGACGCAATGCAGAAAACACCATATATAAAATACATTTAAGACCTTTTCTTTGCATGTGATATTAAAATAATATAATTGTTATAATCCAGTGCATTCAGATTGAATACACAAGAGATAATTGAAGATGAAATAGTTTAAAAGACTGCCGGCAGGTCGATGGGAGGCGTACGCCAAATCGATATCCGTACTACTTGGCTGAATGAGTTGCGCGCGCCGGCGGGCTTACGTAACGGCACCTGTTGCTGAATACTAGCTATAACCCGGCTACACGGCGACACCCCGCTCCCCAGCCACGCCGCCCGCCCAGACCGCACTCGCTTTTTGGGCGGGTTGTAGGTGTCAATGCACCGCCGCAACCTTCGCTGCACTCAAGTGCATAGTAGACGGCGAATGATAATGATCTTAGTTTGTATATCGGTTAATGAGTGTAATTGCTATTGCCGATTAAATTAGTGCTGACTGTGAACTTGTCTGACTTTAATATTTACTATTTCATAAGGGACAAACGAGCAATCGAAGCCATTTCTTGACTTCTGACGATAACTTCCGCATATATGTCATTCCACCCTCGTTTTCATCCCATCCCTTTAATTTACTATAATACTACTATAATATAAACTATAATTTACAACTACCCTTGTTTTTTCTTTTGAGAAAACGTTTAGATATCATGTTTCTTCACGCTGTGATTGATCGTGATATCTCTGATTACGCTGACGCGATTCGAATGTCGTGTAGTAAAGGGACAAACGAGCAGTCGAGGCCTTTTGTAATTTCTTAAGAGTTGGTCAGCGTGATGTCCTGCGGCAGGACATTTTAAATTATGACGGTACATATAAAAAAATTTTAAACAGATTTGAGATTAATCAGATATGCAGATTTATTACTCCTTGCTCCACCCCCCAACCATCCTGCCCAATGGAGCATCTGACCTCTCACAAGCCACACGAAACGTACCTCCCGGTTTAGTACCGGTACGACGGCTATTACATACATTACTTCTTACAAAACTTAAATGGTACCAAATAATTTGCGTGCGTGCGGTGTGTAAGTAGCTGGTGGCCCTGGAAAGGAGTAAGGTGGGCAGCGCATAGCCGGTAAAGGAATAGAACAGCGAAAAGGCATAAAATCTAAGCAGAAGTATTAAGTATACACCGGCATAGGTATACACCAAACTCCCGAAGACGCTGCCACCTTGCCGTGGTGGGAGGCTTGCGTGCCTCTGTGGGGATCACAGGGCTACGCCGGACAGGCTTGGCGTGAGAGGCCAGACGCAGAGCAGCTTATCTAGAGGGTCCTCCACCTGTCCCTCTGAATCAGCAGACGGCGGTGTGGATAGGACAATTGGCGAATTCGATTTCGGACCATGTGTGCTTGGTGGCGTCGCATGGACACGTTTAAAGGTAGCAGGATTGACCCTAAGGAGGAGAAATCTAGCTTCCCGAGGCCAGCCTGTCGCTGGAGGGATCCTGTTGCTTGCAGATCCAGGACCCTCCAATAAAAGCGGCTGAAGGGGTGCCTTCAGCAGAGCTCCTGGTTAGCGTGCGTAAAGGCATTCCCCTGCGTTACCAAAAAAAAGAAAAAAATAGGAAGCCGCCAAAAGGTTTCGACTGCTTGTCCTTTTATACTATAGAAAAATGTCTATAGATCGGAAAGTATAACTCCCTTCGATTTTCACTACATCGTTAAAGACAACTTCAAAACTAAAACTAATGAAGTAAATAATAACATAACCTTCACGAATCAGTCGAGGCGCAATTTGTTGACTAACAAGCTTTATACAACGCTTTCTTGATTAACAAGTACATTATAGTACTGAAACGTTTCAATTCATAAACACGAAACTATAGCACGCGAGGTAGGAAAAAGTTTAACATTTTCAGAAGATTGATGGCAATCGAGCAAGGCAAATGGTGTGCTATGGAGAAGACTTATGTCCAACAGTGGACTGCAATAGGCTGATGATGATGATGATGATGATGATGATGATGATGAGCTAGGCAAAAAATAGGAGCATCACCAAAAAAATGTTTGGGTCCCACACGTATAGGGTATCCTAAACAAAAGCTCTCAAAGTCGCCACTGCGTTAAACCGGAGACTCGTGCAGCTTCAACTGTTCAATGATCATGTAATAATGACCATAAAAATAACATCTGATAGTAAACGTAAAAACAATAAATGTGAACAGAATAGTATATGTTATAGTTATACTAAATATATATAATGAGGCCCGCTGAATTTGTTTCGCCGGTTCTTCTCAGGACAGGGCTAGGGTTGAACCGGTGGTAGATGGAAATATTTGACGTTCAAAAAGCAATTTTTTAAATTCTATTTTGAATAAAAATATTTAGATTTTGATTTTGATACTTAAAGACCATTTAAAAATCAACCTTCTAAAACGCTAATTCTGTCTGGCAGACAAAACATCCACTAAACTCCTGAAATAAAACCTTGTTTTATAAGTAGGTTTGTAATATAATTAAATGAATACTGAGCAAGGATTTTGGAAAACAAAATTCATCTGGACAATGAAATGTGGGTGATTGTAAAGTCGAAAGCTCCAATAAACACAAAAACAGACATACATATTAATTCCAGTTCCCTGTAGACCACAAAGAAAGCGAGTGCCAAAAATCACGATCTTTACATCGAAAACACAACAAACGACGATCAAAAGCGAGAAAAGATCTATAGTGGCAAAAATATCTATATAAAAAGTTATTTCTTAATCTATAATCATACATACTGAGAAAAAATACTAAAGATAATATACGAGAATAGAAAAGAATTTAAACACAAATGACTACTATAGAATTTAATCTGAATGCCGTTAGAGTTCCAGTACAATGGATGCAATCTATATAAGTAAACCCTGACACAGTTGTCTGTCAGTAAATAACGACCGACTTTCATACTCCTCCGTGACCTACCAACCTATATTTCAATATAGAATATACGATAATGAGTCAAAGGAATCGTGAGGGTACATTTGTAATCAAGTGTTCTTTATTCAAATATTATCTCGATTCTTTATTCAAAATTTTGAATTCAAAGAGGTTTTACTGTTAAAGTTGCATAACGAGGCAAACGAGTAGTCGCATTCTTTTGGTAAGTACCTACAGACGCCCATAACAACCACACTGCCAAAAGATATGTGCACGCTTTGATTACGATATTATGATAATTGGGTTGTTAGTGTCGGGGAATGGGATAAAGGAAGCCAATGTATCTGGATAACCTAGTCTAGTCAATTTAGTTGTGCGAACGCTATAGTCTCGTTTATTCTCTATGGAATATTCTCGTTTATATTATGGTAAAACGACATTTTACGGAGAAAAAATAATGACATCTTTTGGTTTGGGTTCTTATTGATAATAATTAGATTTACAGTAAGTGTATAACACGACCGGCTGGCGCAATGGTACAGGGCTCGGATAAGCGGAGCATGTTGCGCCAGGGGTCGCGGGTTCGAATTCCGCCTAGGTCATGGATGCTTATCTATGTATTATATGTATTTCTATAATAAAAATCTTATATATATAAAACTTCTTAAATTTATAAAACATATTAAATATATTCCGTTGTCTAGTACCCGTAACACAAGTCCTTACGGTACTTAGCACGGGGCTAGGCTAACGTGGTGTGTAAAGTCCACAGATATTTATTATTATTATTATTATTATTAACACAAATTAAAAAATAACACATCTTCTTTAAAAAAAATACTAATAAAAATATCTAGTAGCTGCGCCTTTGCTAGTATACACGACTGTTTCTAGCACATCAAATTAAAGAAAATATTTACGATCTACAAAAAAAAGCCGAGCCAGATCGTAAAATCATAAAAAATTTACGACCGTCTTTTGTACAAATTTTTATATTCCTAATTAAAACGGCCGCTACGAAACCTTAACATTTGCCGCCCTTTAACTTCACCCTACTCCCCATGGCGCATCCTAAACGAAACGAAACTCAAGGCCGCGACCCACATTTTCCTGGGAACAGAGGATTTATTAAAAATTCAATACTCGCCCCTTGATAGCCATTTGATTTGGACCTTTGTTTGTAACAAGAAAACGATTTCACGAAGTGTTAAAGTTTCATCTTAAACATTCTGCGCGAGTTTGGGTTTTCGTTCCACTGTCGCGCTATAAATATATACAGTACTACCACGAAGTTTCGCGGTAGGTAGATTACTTACCCGTGTAAGTCGAATTCGCGTAATCGGGGCATAACTGTATCTATATATATAAAACTCGAACGTGACATAGCCGTCTATCATCGCACAGCCCAAACCACTGAACGGATCAAGCTGAAATTTGGCATCCAGGTAGATAGATAATATGACGTAGGCATCCGCTAAGAAAGGATTTTTAGAAATTCAACCCCTAAGTGGTTGAAATAGGGTGTTGAATTTTATATTAATTTCGCAGTTGAAACCGCGGTTTTTAAAAAAAAAAAGTTTACAATATAATGTTAACTTTTATTTGGGATCGAATGTTTTTATTTTTATTAAACTTCTATTATAGAAGACATTAAAAGCTATTTAGATGAAGTAAGCTTGAAAATATTTAAGTAATACACAGTTTTACGAGTTGAAGAAGTGATGCCGCGAAAAACCGCCTAACTCCGGGTTGATATAAGTCGGGTTAGTGTAAATCGAAATATTACTGTTTTCTAGCATGGGTGGCTCGAGCAGAGTAATCACTTGATGACAAGACTATGCCCGTACTGTAACGTAGGCATAGAACCTCATTGGCCGAAGAAGAATAGAACCTCTGGAAGTGTTATATTTTTAATAAAAAAATATAACAATTCAAGTTTAAACTTTTGCTAGAATTAATTCGGAAACTGTCTAGTTTTCACAACATAAGATTTTCTCATTCCGGTAGACTCCTTCGGGCTCTAACCGTATAGTAATACAAGAATGTGAGCTAGTAGCCAGGGATATAATAATTGTAACAGTTATGATATATTGAATATAATAAATTTATATGACGAAGAAAGGTGTTTTCCTACGAGTACGTAGATCTAGAAGAAACCCCAAGAGAACTATATAGGAAGTATTGCTGCAAGAGCACGCTACGCCCCGAGTGCAGTCCTTGCAGACATTACAGTACCTACATTTTGTCTTACGTCTTTTATAGGCTGCAAGTCCTAAGTCATATCTTAAAATACGCGACATGATTCTGGGTGCTATTCTAACTGCAACGTTTAGTCTCTGTAGGATCTTAACATCCAAATACGTTAGAGTGACATGGAGTCTTCAATACCATTATCAAGCCTCACTATGAAGGTTGGAGATCGTCGTCTTAGATGGTGGAATCAAAAAAATATTTTATCCGTCCGATCTCAGTCTAAGACATTATCAGAAATTTCCACTACTAATACCACCTAACAACATATAAGATTCATTACCTTACTTCACCCCTCCCCACATTAGACACTTGAACTTAGAAACCGGACGAAAGAAAAGCAAAACGGTTTTATTTTTTTTTATATATTTCATAAGGGGCATATAAGCAGACCGAGCCATTTTCATGACAATGGACGCCATAGACATCGTCATAGAGGTTATACAGATGAATTGCTTCCTCCTCCCACCTCCACGGACCACCGGCTACAGTACCACTTTAACAACAACACGAGATAGATAGAACGAACGAACCTACCCGGTCATATCGATTCAATTCGGCTCAGCTGTAATCGATTCGACGGTAATACATAGTAATACAGGCTTTACCTCATATACGATTATACAACAAATTAACGTGTTGTTCATACATGTCATAAAAATAGTCAGGTCATGGTTTAAGATACACACGAAGGACGGTCGGTGACGTCAGAGACTTCACTAAGTGCCAGGTCGGCGCCAGTCTAGTCTACTCGGCGTCGACCCCTCCATTAACCCTCCTCGACATTTTATATTATGTTCTAGATTTTGTTTAGTTCTATTTTCTGCTAACTCATGTGGGTACAATGCTATGATTGAATGAATATTGTACCAATAAATTTGATTATAGTTGATAGTGTATTGTTATTTTTTGATTGAAATTCATAATATCGCTTGAATAACTGAGTTTTTTTATAGTTGATGGAATGTATTGTCACTTCTTGATGGAAATTCATATCATATATTTAAGTTAGTTTCAATAGTCTGATGATGAAGTAACGAAATCTCTTGTATTTCCTGTATGTGTGGCTTAAATCTCTTGTAATTTAAGTTATAAAAAGTGGAGATAGTATAAAAAGCGTGTAAAAAGGAGATAGTATATTATTTAATTAAGTTTTAAAATATCTACAATTATCATTATTTATTGATTTGATTGTACATTGATCGATTTAGACTCTGCAGATGTCAAAAAGGTCAATGTAAAAGAAAAATTAAATCAATAAATATTGGTAATTAAATGACAATCGTAGTGAAACTAATCAATGAATTTAAGGGCATTACATCGTTAAAACGCAAAAAAAGCCCTAGGTTCAAAGAAGTTTCTTGATGAATCTGTACATGTATTTATAGTATAAAAAAATATATGTTATATTTCAATTAATCAATAGTAAATTGTATTGTTTATATTTTTTTAATAGGCCCAATTTTTTTTAAATAATTGATGTAAATCGTAAATTTTTTGGATATAATGCATTTTCTCTCGGTAACGGCTTAATATTCCGACATGATATTTATGTCAAAAAACTTGTGATTAGTTATTTAACAATTCGTATTGTTTATTTTTTATATTTCTTATCTTATTTTTAAATAAACATGAAAAATAAGAAATTTCACTATAACCCCACCAGAAGCGCCCCCGCAATGGCCGTTGATGACAATTGGGAGATGTCATTTAAAAGTCGCTGCGGCGCTCGTGGCGAGTGGATGTACATGCGTTTTTTCTTCAAAATAAATTAGAAAAGTTTGCAAATTCTTTTGTTTATGAATGAAACAATATTTTAAATAATACCGATATAAATACGACGTAGAAATTATGTTTGTAAATTTAAGTAAAGTAGCTAACAATTTATTTTAGATTTTTAAACTTGTCATAGATTAAAATTAAGACCTGACACTAGTTGCGCTAGTATTGTCAAACTAATACTCTACAACATTGACATCGACGCTGGGCCTTTACTTATAATTGTAGTATGGAAATTAAAAATCCGCCATATATTTTACAGGCAATAATAACAAACAATAGCTAGCTATAAACTAGATCAGCCTGATGAAAATACCGGCGCAAAAAGCGTCCAGGCCATCTTACAGTGTCCATCAACATCAGTCCCGCTAATTGACAAACCAACCTGTTCACATTACACACATTTAGATTTAAAATAATAAAATATTTATTACTGGCTTCCGCCCGCAGCTTCGCCAACGTGGATTTTGTACTGCAAAAATATTATAGATATAAACATTCCTCTTGAATCACTCTATCTATTAAAAAAACCCATCAAAATCGGTTACGTAATTTTAAAGATCTAAGCCTACAGACACACAGACAGAGGAAATCGATTTTGTTTTATACTATGTAGAGATTACCCAAAATGTATCGATTTAATAATGTTTAATTATTTAAAACCTCTACTCTAAACTTAGAGGAATGTTGAAAATCAAATCATCCTAACTATTTTTATTTCCGAGAACCTATAAGCGCCTACCTGATCATCATCAGAGGCACATAAAAATCATATAGTAGTACCTGTCAGCATGTAAACGATCCTTGCCCAGCTATCGCTCGTGCAACGAGTCCACTCTTATCTCCAATCCTGATCGAAATGGGAAGACAAATGAGTAGCAGATCACATAATAAACAGTGACTTCTAACATCTATTGACGTAGGCAGGCCTAGAGAATCAGCAAATATGATAACACTAACCAAATGGTTTGTGCCTACCATTTGCTTAGACCCTCCGGCAATGGGCAACCCACAAACTGCTTGGATTTTTTTTTTACAGGTGAATACATTTACGTATAGTACCTTGGATCCCGGGTGGCCCCTAGACGTATTTCAGACTCGACACTTAGTGTAATACCGACTAAAGCCCTGCGGTTGCCTTCAGTCGCAATAATTGGAGGGTCTCGGATCTGCCAGCAACAGGATCCCTCTAGCGACAGGCTGGCCTCGGCGAAGAGGCCAGACTTCAACTTGGTGTCTGTCCGGCTACCTCTGAACAACCCCTGCTACGACGTGAAACAGTGCAATGCC
>LUGF01030106.1:144059-160277 GCA_001625245.1 Calycopis cecrops
TATTGTTTATTTTATGTATGATTTCAATATCACATAAATAAACTCCGTTACTTAAAATCACTACAAGGTTGCAGGATTCAAGAAATTTCATTGTCAAACCTTATATCTAAAGAATTTAAAAAAAAAAATATGTGCATTTTATGAAACATCTCTTATTGGTTCATAGATTGACAAAAATAATGACCATTGGAATAAAACGTTACATATTATACGTTACATCATATATATACATCCTCATAACTGTCATACAGATATGGCTCCACAGTCCACATCTCTCTTCCCTAACCACCACAACTGCACGAAACATGACAGCACAGTGGTCATGTTGTTAGCATGTGAGGTACCTCCCTGATTGTGCAGACCAAATCAGCTAAATAGGCATACAGAGTCAACTCCATAAATAACTATTGACTAACGTTGCGCGAACATAAGCAGCGTTAATAAATGGATATGGAATTGGGCCGGCACGACCGGGGAGGTACCTCTCGCTCACACGAGACTGGCGTAAAGTGACAGCTGTGCTGTCGCGTTTCGTGCGGTGTGTAAGTAGCCGGTGGCCCATGGAGGTGGGAGGAAAAAGGAGGGTGGCGCATCTGCATAGCCTCTATGCGGATGTTTGTGGGCGTCGGTAGTCATGAAAATGGATCCGACTGCTCGTTTGCCCTCCTATACCATAAAAAAAAAAAAATGGATAAGTATTCTCGTAGCACGGTCTACGCTGTCGTAGCATGACCTACGCTCTCGTAGCACTGTCTACTCTGTAGTAGCATGGACTACGCTGATGTAGCATTACCTAAGTTCTCGTAGCACTGTCTACACTGTCGTAGCACGCTGATCTATACAAGTGGTTCCCGATTAATATAATATCTTTGAGCTGCATGTATTCAAGCGAATCAGGTCGGCACGCCCCGGGAAATACTTCTCGCCTACACGATACCGGCGTAAAATACAGCTATGTTGTTGCGTTTCGCGCGGTGTGAAAACATCCGGTAACTCATGTAGAGGGAGGAAAAGCGAAGAGCAAGACGAGAAAGAGTGAGAGGTAACTCCCCGGCCGTGCCAACTGCTGCTACGAAGCACGGTATACAAGCAAGCTACACTATTTCATTAGTAATACAAGAAAAATACCATGAAAAGGCAGCGTTATGTACGCTTTCCATTACAAAAAAACTCAGAACGTTCCAATAGTGAACTGGCACGAGATCCCTTATAAAGCGAGCCCGTTTCACTCAATCGTTCAATGTTCATTTCGTTCAGTGATTCAGTGTGGGGCTTGGGAGCTGGCTCTCACTGGGAATTGATGTGTGTAGAAATTACTATGAACTAGAGTGAACTTTTTTAGGCTTCGGTCTTTGGATATTCAAGGCATTTTCATGTACATAAAATACGTTATGATGTCCTAAGTATACGCGAATATTCCCCATTACAATAAACCAACTTTAATTCTCCCGGTACCGACCACGTGTTCGCTGCGTGTTTTTGAAGCGTCAATGAACGTCCGCGGTAACCGAAAGGATAAAGGACTGATTTTGTCGCGGTTTATTTAACTGTTTTACAAGCCAGTTATTGAGCAAGCTACGAGAGTGGCATAACTTGTGACAAAAAGACATGTCATTTCTGTCCACCAGATTTAATACGATCGTTGTAACGTTGTTAAAAGCAAAAGGTACTTCAAGTTATAAAATTTACAGGTGGTATTTATGAATATGTAGAAGTTCCCAGACCTTTGTCTTTATGAATATATTAATCCTTCACCCACATTTATACAGTTTCATCCAGTAAGTTAGATGCTGATCGTTACAATAAAATAACTTCAACTGATTTTTTTATCTTACTTTTGATAACTTGTGACAAAAGTACATCTGTCAACTCAGTGCACACGTAACCATGGTTGCTGTAAAACTTCTAAAACTTAAAAAAAAACTTTCTTAAAAAACCCAACGTTAGGTTTGTAAAATAAATAAACCGCGATGAAATCCGTAGTTATTTCATTGTAATAAACAATACGTTACTAATTGTTTGTAGTCTGTAATCATCTACAAATGACGGCTGATAATTGCGTCGTTGTCATTATCCATTGTTCTGAAAAAGCTGTTGTACGTCGTTCAAAAAGTAATTTTTATAATTCTATTTTGTGCCTCCTAATCCTATTGTTCAAACTGAGCGAAAGAAGCTTGTAAGCGTGGCCTGGGGAGCTCTCCACTTCTTCTTTATATCACATGGATCAAAAGACCAGGTGATTAGTGACGCCGCCCACAGACAACCGCAAAACCAGGTCTCTTGCCGACGCGTTGCAGGCCTACTGGCTGCTGATAATCATGAATCCAATAGTTTATTAATTACACAAAATATTCACGAAATTCAACGTTACCTAGTACACAAATAAAACAAAGTTAATACGATCAAAGCGGTGTGAGCGTAACCGAAAAGCGTTTGAGGTTGGGAATATGTTTAGAATTTCCGCGGCGTAAGTTCGCCTGCAGGGCCCGTAATAAATTGTTATTAACAGCCCGACTTCGGGGAAAATTTGACATAGTGCAATTTTACATAATTCACCTAATTCCTGGGAATTCGTGACTCCAATGTAAAACTATACGCCATAATTGGGGACAGTTGGCGACAATGATCAAGTATAATGGTGTGTAAGTTTACGTGAATATGACTCATTACAATAAAAAAACTTTAACGGATCTTATCGCGGTTTATTTCTTTTTTTTTTTCATAAGCTTTACAGCATCCTTGGTTATGAGTGGACTTTTATGTATGACTAGCGCCCGCAACTTCGTTTACGTGAATCCTATTTTCTATCGCAGTCGGTTAGTCTATAGCCTTCGTCACTAAATGGACTAACTAATACTGAAAGATTTTTTCAAATTGTCGTAGTTCCAGAGATTAGCGCGTTCAAACAAACTCTTCAGCTTTATATTATTACTAGTACAGATTAAAGTTGAGTAATTACTATGTAGTATGTACTATTTTAGTTATGAATATAAATGTTTTTGTAGCAACATTTTAGGTTGGCTTTTCCAGCGTGCAATGTTAACATTGTTTCTCTAAGCAGCTTATTAATACCGCGAGCAAGTTAATAAGTTTTTTGCTTTTATCTCTAGCAAAGTTATACTCTTCTGCAAGTAAATTAACTAACTAAAAACTTAAAAAAACTAAACTTATTTTTTATTAAATACTTGTTTGTTGTGTTGTTAAAGGCAGACAAGACGACAAGGCATAGTCTTACAGATGTCTATGGGCAGCTATACTCACTAATCATCTGCCTATCTATATTTATAAAACTCAAACGTGACATAGCCATCTTGATAGACGCACAGCCCAAACCACTGACATCAAGCTGAAATTTGGCATCCAGGTAGATGTTACGACGTAGGCATCCGCTAAGAAAGGATTTTTAGAAATTCAACCCCTAAGGGGGTGAAATAGGGTGTTGAAGTTTATATGGATTTCTTAGAAATTGAACGCGGGTGAAACCGCGGGACACAGCTAGTTCGTTTCATATTTCGTAAAATACTACAATAAACCCACGTGGTAATAAAAAAAAATTTACGGATTTTGTCGTGGTTTATTTAATTATTTTACAAGCCTGATATTTCAGAAGCTATACACCAACCAAGGTCACGGGTGGACTAAGATTGCATGTGTTGTTGTTGTCTATACATATAATAAAACAGTAAAATTTTAGTGTCTGTACATTAAATATATTTACGAAAAACTAATTGGGGGCGATTTTAAAATAGTAACAGAACACTTTTCTATGATTTTTAATTTCTTTCTTTGTCTGTTTGTCCGTTTGTTCGGGATAATCTCCGAAACTACTGGACGGATTTTCATGAAACTTTACATTAATATAGCTTTCATATCAGAATAACATAGCAAGTTAAAATTTTGAATAATTTTTGAAGTCCGAAATTCATGCGGGCGAAGCCGCAGGTGGAAGCTAGTTTACAATATTTTGACTTTTATGCCTGTGCTAGCTACGCTCGCGGTTTCACTCGCGTAAGTTTCGATGGATTCCCGTGGAAAATAGAAAGTCATCCCATGGCATCCCATAAGAACATTGTTTTGGGATAAAAACTATTCTGTGTTAATACAAGTTTCAGCAGTTTTTGTGTGAAGGAGTAACAAACAAACAAATAAAACAAACAAACATACAAACTTTCGCATTTATAATATTAGTAGGATAATAAACAAATAAAAAATTATAATAAATTGTGATCAACAAACATCCAACAAACTAATCTGTATACTATTTGGCATTAAAATTAATTTTAAAAAGGGTCTTGGAGAATCTGATGCTGATGAAGATGATTGAATAAATGTACGCTTTGCTGGTAGCCCACTAGTTTTAGTAATAAACGGCCTTTATATGCGGGTTTAACTCATAACTTTTTGCAACTTGAATTCTTGAAATAAAGCGTTAATGCTATTAAATGCAGTATGACCTTTCAGTGCACTCTATTCCTGAGTATCCGAGACCGGGGGTGGGTATTATATAAAGGGGCTGTCATGGGTTGGATGACGTCACGGGCGCCCCTTCGAACCTTTTAGTGCATGGCGTGCGTTGGCGAAAAAACCCTTTTCGTTGGAAAAACATAGTTGACGTGACACATGTTATTTTCGAAGGTGGATTTTGATGTTGCGTGAAAGTAAAACGAGCTGGAATCACCTCCTTACAAGCTACTTTCGATGGTCATAATTATATGCATAGCCACCGGAAACGGAGATGCATGACCCTCATATCCTCTACCGTTTGGAATTAACATAGTACTCCGTCTACTCGTTAGCCCCCTAGGCTATCGAGCAGTCGGAGCCATTACCATGACTACGGACAACCATGAAAAAACCGCATAGAGATAGCTTAGATAGAGTATAAATACACATATATGTATAATCATTGACACTATATTATACCCACATAGAGGTTATACAAATGCGTTGCCCTCCTTCTACCCGCTTGGGCCACCGGATACTTAGAGACGCACGAAAACGCGATTGCAGATTTAGTGAACACAAATGTTAGTTTAATAACCATGTGAACAGATATACCACATTCACAATTACATCTACAACGATTCCCAAAAAGCTTCCATTTTGAAATAAAACGGCGCAGATCGATCATAATTTGAAAAGAACAAGCGCTTAATGAAATGGCATTGTATCGCAACAGTGGTCACAATATGAGCCATTTTATATACAAATAGCTACCGCCTACCACTTTGACTCAGAGGTACCTCACCGGTCCTGCTGGCCCAATTCAGCTGCAATGCGAGACAAACTCAATAAAACCTGCTAAGTGCAGACGGTCAGACAGACAGAGAGACATGACGAATCTATAACGATTCCGTTTTTTGCCATTTGTCTACGGAAACCTAAAAACGTTTTGTTAGATATATTACCATCCCGTATTACAGATTTTTAGAACACAAAAGTTAGTTACATAGATTATGGTAGTCGGCTCGTGACCACTACTAGTGTAACCCGGCCGAAACGTCGAGCAAAGGTTTTCGCTTGTACCTTTAATAAATATTTTATCGTGCTGTAAAGTAATTACAAAATATAATAGATATACCGCATTCACAATTATATCTAAAACGATTCCCAAAAAGCTTCCATGTTGAAATAAAAACTGCGCCATTATATTTAAAAAAGAACAAACGCTTAATGAAATCGCATTGTATCGGAGAAGCGATCACAATACGAGTTTAATAGACTGCTTGTAGCCACGACAGCAACTTCATCCTTTAAACCCATAAATATGGAATGCGGTTGGAAGTAATATCGTTTTGAAATTATATCGGGGGAAAAATATTGAACATATTGTAATGATTTCTTGAGTTTACGGGAATGTTACACATATAATCTATTTTTAACGGTTATTTTTTTAGTAAGAGGTAGTGCCTCAATGCATGCATGCATGTAGCCGAATTGGGCCGGCACGACCGGAGAAGTACCTCTCACATACACGAAACCGGCGTAAAATGACAGCTAGTTTCGTGCGGTGTAAGTAGCCTGTGGCCCATCGAGGTGGTAGGCGAAAGGAGGGCAGCGCATCTGTATAGCCTCTATACGGGCGTCGGTAGTCATGAAAATGGCTCCGACTTCTCGTTTGCCCTCTTATGCCATAAGGGAAAAAAACCGGATTTTATCGTGGTTTATTGAAGTATTTTACAATACAAACCTTTCAGAAAGAAGCCTTACAACAACCATGTTATTAAAGGTACCCGAATAACTTTTTTTGCTACAAGGCTTCTGAAAGATCGGGATTGTAAAATACTTAAATAAACCGCAAGAAAATCCGTTAAAATAGTAACATAAATATTTTTTTGTAGTATAATATAAAAATAATATAATAAAAAATATAAAAATGAGTCGGAGTCGTTTTCATGACTACCGACGTCATTAGATATCCGCATATTCCTATCGAAATCCTCATATAGATTATACTCCGCGTTAGCCTCCTCCCCGCTCCATGGGCCACCGGCTACTTACACACCGCAGCAGAGAAGCACAGCTGTTACTTTACATGATCCGACCTTAGTTGAAATATAAAACTTACGTTCATCGAAATGAAATTCTGTGAGTACGAACTAATGAGAGAACGTTTTAATTCTGAACTATTTTCTAAATCACTTAGTAAACTACCAAGTGTTGTGTTTATTATTTTACTTATTTTTGAGTGTAAAGTTAAGTCTAAGCAATAAAACATGTGACAAATGACCTTGTGTTGTTGTTTCTCGTTACTTGACAGTGACATGTGTCACCTAGATGACTAAGTATTAATACTAGCGAACGCCCGCAACTTTGTTTACGTGAATCCGCTTTTTTTTCACCGTAATCGGTTCAAAAGTAGCCTATAGCCTTCCTCGCTGAATGAACTAACTGATACTAAAATATTTTTTTTAGTCGGGCCAGTAGTTCCATAGATTAGCGCGTTCAAACAAACAACAAACAAACTATTCAGCTTTATCTCATTAGTAGGTATAGAAGTATAGATGTAGATTTAGTATCACGCCATAGGGCGTAGTGTGTAGATGGCGTGTGACTCCCTCAACTAACAATAATGTATCGTAGACTATAAGTGTAGCAATGACCTGGTTTATAGTCAGTGCATGTATGCATGGCTAAATGAGTCCATTCATTTACTCATACGTACATGCACTAAATCAATAGTTTCCAACAAAAGAATGTAAATACAGTCAGATCAAGACTGAAAAATAATAGATTTAGTAAGAGGTAGTGCCACACTGCATGTTTGCATGCGGCCGAAATGGGCCGGCACGACCGGTGACGACGAAAGTGACAGCTGAGCTGTCGCGTTTCGTGCGGTGTGCTAGTAGCCGGTGGCCCATGGAAGTGGGAGAAGAAAGGAGGGCAGCGCATCTGCATAGGCTCTATAAGGATGTCTATGGGCGTCGGTACTACTGCTCGTTTGCCCTCCTTTATCGTAAAAAAAATAGTATTTTAATGGGGACGATCAAAGTGAAAATCAAGTTAGATTATATAGGTATACTGTAGATAATACCTTAAATATAGCTTTAAAAAACTACCAATAGTCACACAAAGGACTGATAAAATAAAATGTTAGGGCTAAGCTTCGGTTCTCGTTTCAACATCTTATTAATATTATAAATGCGAAAGTTTGTATGTTTGTTTGTTTGTTACGCCTTCACGCAAAAACTGCTGAACCGATTTTCATGACATTTGGCACACACATAAGGAGTAACTTGGATTAACACATAGGATATCATTTTTATCTTGAAAAAATATTCCTATGGGATGCCATGGGATGATTTTCCACGTTATCGAAATTTACGCGGGTGAAACTGCGGGGCGCAGCTAGTTTTAGTATAAAGTTCATTTAGTTAGTATATATATTATTTAATTAGTATAGTTCATTTGATATATAGTTTATTAAGTTAGTATATGAGCAGGACGAATTTCAAATTATTAAAACCCCTGACAATAAGTACAAAAACTTTATCACAGCCATGAGCTCTATAGCCGTTACAACTTTAGCTATTCACGTCCAACTAAGTTATAAACATCGCCCCTTTATCTAACTTTTTTCTGACTTGTTTTGTATTAAGTAATTTTACAAAGGAGTAAGAGGTACTGCCATTAGTAACAGTTAGTGCCACGCTGCATGCGTGCACGCCTCTCGCTTACTCGATCGAAAAGTGGCTGCAGTGACGTCGCGTTTCGTGCGGTGTGTAGCCGATGGCCCATGGGGATGAGAGAAGCAAGGAGGGCAACGCGTCTGTATAACCTCTATGCGGATGTCTATGGGCGTCGGTAGGCATGGAAATGGCTCTGATTGCTTGTTTCGCCATATAAAAAACAATCTTTATATTCATAATTAGATGTGGGTAAATGTAAATATAAAACACACAGCTCCGACATAAGACTCCAGTCTTACTCGAACGAACAATCCGAAAGTGAAGAGTGCCATACCTAGACGTACTTAGCGACTTAAACGCGGTAAAGCAATACGCTGGTATTAATAATAATACAATAATAATATTATCTGTGGACTTATCGCATCACTTTAGTCTAGCCCCATTTTAAGTACCTACTTTAAGGACTTATGTTACGGGTACTAGACAACGAAAATATATATAATGTGTTTGTATGTGATGTATGTATTTAAGATTTTTCTTATAGAAATACATATAATACATAGATCCATCCATGTCTAACACGGGATTCGAACCCGCGACCCCTGACGCAACATGCTCCGCTTATCCGAGCCCTGTACCACTGCGCCAGCCTGGTCGTCAGATGTTACATCTCTTTTATTATGCTTTGAATAAATAATAAAATTTTGTATACTATTTTTTTCTTTTTGTTAATTTAAATTACATTGAATACGACTGGCTTCAATAGCACACACATCGGACCCCTCTACTCACCGCGATTTAAATTTCAATAAACAAAAAACAAGGTTATTCGAAAATGAGGTTGAAAAGATCAATATAATGTTTTATGTTTTATTAACCTAGTTCCTTATCAGGCTGATAAAAATTTAATTTGGCGGCCATTGTCGTAAAAGGGGATTTTTATTCCGGACCCAGGTCTTCGCTACGTTTAATCGGCTTTAAAAACTCAAGTATTCTGTCTGTAATCCATCAAACTCCCCGGTAAACGCCTAAGGGATGGCTTAAAAACGAAACCCAATTGTACTTAGAGCTGATCGATTGATGAGTCACCTTAACACACGGACAGACGGATAATAAATCTTATGTACATACGTAGACAATACTTTATTAGGGTTCCTTGTCTTAAAATAGGACCCGGCAAGCAATTGTTCTTGCATCCAACCATAACATGTGGTGTACAATTACAATTTAAGACACCTTGGAATATAAGCCAAAAAATATACTATATGTTATGATTACACATAATTCATTACTAGATGCCACACCGCATACTCGTTATGCAGTGGAATTGGTCCGGCACGACCGGGGAGCTACCTCTCGCTTACACGAGACCGGCGTGAAGCGAGAGCTGTGCTGTCGCGTTTCGTGCGATGTGTAAGTAGCCGGTGGCCCATGAAAGGAAGGAGGAGAGAGGAGGGCAGCGCATCTGTATGGCTTATGAGGATGTCTATTAGGGTCGGTAGTTATGAAAATGGTTCCAACTGCTCGTTTGCCACCCTATAACATAAAAAAACACGCTCTATAGATTTCATTAATCACTTGACGATTCGAACTCCAAATATAAACGTCAATGGCCACGATACAAAGACTTGCTAAATTAGGTTAGAAGAGGTTAGAAGAGAAAATTAAAGTCTAGACTAGGGTTAGGTGACCTTTAGTTCTACCGTTTGACCTTTATTGACCAACAAGTATTTTGATGTTGTACAAACAAAGCTCGTCAGAGTTAGTGCCAGATTGTGAGAGATATCGCCATTCTTCAGACAGCAGGACAAGAGGTACCTCTCGCTCATAACTCATGAAAGTCATAATGTGTGAAGCTCATACTTTAACTGTCTTTAACTAGGACCAGAGGGCGAAGAATCTGACCCCATTCCATTGCCGAGTATCGGCGAGTGATTATCAATGTTGTCTTAAACTCCACTCTAGCGGATTGGTCAATCGAGTGCTAGAGATGTGTTTTGTACACAAACTTCACAATTTTTTTTAATTTTTGTAAAAAGTAGTGCCGCACTGCATGCTTGCATGCAGCCGAATTGGGCCGGCACGACCGGGGAGGCACCTCTCGCTTACACGAGACTGGCGTAAAGTGACAGCTGTGCTGTCGTGTGTAAGTAGCCGGTGGCCCATGAAGGTAGGAGGAGAAAGGAGGGCAGCGCATCTGTATAGCCTCTATGCGAATGTCTATGGGCGTCGGTAGTCATGAAAATGTCCCGACTGCGCGTTTGCCCCTCTATACCATAAAAAATAATTATGAGGTCGATGGCATCTACCGCTTTTACCAAATTTTGTAATGATTTGAACCGTCCTCCGTGTAAAGCCTATAGTAGTTGCCAATTGGAAAATATTTTTTTCCGCGCCACCGAAATGTCACAGTAGATTTTCTATTAACAAAATATTTTTAAATAGTGTATTTTAATTTACAAAACATTGACTTTGGATTTTATATTGCATGTTTATATTTTCGGAGCCTAAGCGATTTATAGCTCAATGCAAAACACAAGTAAAAATAAAAAAGCTCTACAATTACAATAAAAAAAATAAGTTGAACTTTATGAGAGTCTATCCCCTGAGAAAACGATTTAATATAAAGTTCTTGAAGTTCTAGACATATTACTGAGCTTTCAAGATAAAAGCTCCGAGACAAAAGCTTATCACCTTAGTAAAGCATATGAGCTGTCAAATTAAAGATGACGAAGTGTTATTGTAATATAGACCTTAATATGTGGGAAATAAAACTGAAAAGTATCGGAAAATGTTCAGGACACTTTAGTAAAATTAAATTTTCTGCATTTAAAGAGCCATCTGCTAAGCGCAAGTTAAAACATTGTCAAGATGGCGATAGCGCGACGTTTTAAGATGTATTAAGACATTTAAATGCTATCAAGATTTTATCAAAATTCTAGATTTGTTTACAGGTTTGAAGAGATTTTAGAGTTTTCTGAATCAATTATATTAATTATAATGAGTGTTTATCAATATTTATGCATGCAGATTATAAAAGTATATTGACCATGATTATGTTAATAATTAAAATATAATAATTAGTGAGTGCTGCTGAAAAAAATAGTTGTACAATTTGGTAAAATTGTACAAAAATTATTTGCTATGATAAAACTATAAAATGTTATATGATACAAAATAAAGTAGATTTTATTAATTCAAAGTAAATAAAAAGGAGAAAAAGAATAAAATCAAGATACAGACATATCATTTTAAAGAAGGGTGTCTTCGTCATAGGGGATTTGTCATCTACCTCCTCTCTCTCAAATCCCCTATGTACACTACAGTATACACGCTATTAGTCATAAGCCAACAAGCCTTATTCGCCTTATAAGTAACCGTACACTTATCTCCCCTAAATGAAAACGATGCTGTTTGGGGAAGTCGTAGGATTTCAATTCATTTATCAAGTAATTCTTTTGAAGTGGACCTTTTTATCGTAAGTGAGAGGTTCACTGAGGTTATATATTTAAGCTTAACTGCTAAGAGATATTACTTAATTTCGTTATTGATGTATGTGGTACAGATTATTTTGGTTATATGTAATTATGTATATAAGAGTATAAAACTTAGTATAATAGGTCGTATAGTATTTTTGGTACGTCTCTAGGCTACATCTATTCGTTTTAATAAATTTATATTTTATTTAGGATTATGAATTAACATTTGTAACAGTCTTAAGCAATATATTCTGTTAAGATTATATGTCTTATAAAGTATATATGTAAGCTATGGCTATCAAATATATATGTAAGTTTTAAGACTAAATGAATATATAGATATAATATATGTTTTCCTGTTACATGTCCAATGAAGTATATAATGTGGGTATATCACTATATACCAAGATAACATAAAGGTGTTATAGGTTATATGTATAACGTAGTATGTACATGAACGGTAGTACATCGATATATAGAAGGATATGTAAAGGTGTTTTAGGAGTAAGTGAGGCCTTAGCTAGGTCGTTGAACGGCGTCGGCGTGGTGGGAGGGGCGCCGGCCGCGCGTATCGATCGGGCGTACCTTCCTGCGGCCGCAGCAGAGCATCCTCCGAGCGCGCGACTGTCCGCCCGGCGAAGACTTCAACCTTGTCAGCTTACGCCACTGCATCGGTGCTTAGCGCGGCGATGGCCGCGGTGCCACCTCCCGCATCGCTCGGACGCGGCCGAAGCGCGCGAGCCAACCTCGCGGAGTGTGTGCCGCGAGACCGCGCCTGCGCCCTGCCGGCTCCAGGGCTACCCCTCGCGCGCTACACACAACTATTCTACACACCCCTGATAGTACCCTACACGTACAAACAACTACAATTATCAACACAAAAAATAACCTACATTTTTCTTACGGTGCACTTAGATTTTTTCCTCGTTTGATGAATATACTTTATTTACAAATGGAGGTAGAGGCAACCCTAGGCTACCCGCCACCCGTCCCCACTTACTCCCGATTAATAATTCCGGCTACGCTGCCAGTGCGTATGTGGGTTAGTTTTTTGGCGATCGATGCGTTCCGTTTCCGCTGGATCGACGGTGCAGCCGGTAATTGGTTTCTGATCGCAGGCGAATGCAGTCGCGGAGGTTGTAGGGTGACAATAAAAGGAGTCATGTTTTAGAATGAAGGTTGTAGGGTGACAATAAAAAGAGTCCTAGAAATTTGGAGGGAATATTGTGTATCATGTTTTAAAGTGAAGCTTGTAGGGTGATTATAAAGGAGTCAGAGATTTGAAATGAAGATTGTAGGGTTTCGAAAAAAAGAGTTATATTTTAGAGTGAAGCTTGTGGGGTAATAAAAGGAGTCATTTTTGGAGCGAAGTTTGTAGGGTGAATATAAAAGGAGTCACAGAGATTTGGAGTGAAGGTTGTAGGATAACAATACAAGGAGTCGTTCTTTGGAGCTAAGCTTGTCGGGCGATAATAAACGGAATTGAGATTTAGAGTGAAGATGGTAGGGTGATTATAATAGGAAGCATGCTTTAGAGCGAAGTTTGAGGCTGTCAATAAAAGTAGTCATAGATCTTTGTGGCGTACGCGTAGGGTGACAATAAAGGAGTCATATTTATGGAGCGAAGGTTTTAGGGTTACAATAAAAGGAGTTACAGAGTTTTAGAGTGTAGTTTGTAGGGTACCAATAAAAGAGGCTTAAAGTATTTAAATGAACTTATTAGGGTATCAATACTTTTACAGATATAGAGCGAAGGAGCAATAAGAGTCATAGAGCTTTGACGCGAATGTTGTAGGGTAACATTAAAAAGAGCTCTACAGCTTTAGAACTAAGTGTAGAGTAACATTAAAAGGAGTCCTAAAGCTTTAGAACTAAGTGTAGAGTAACATTAGAAGGAGTCCTACAGCTTTGGAACAAGGTTGTAGGGTGACAATAAAAGGAGTCCTACAGCTTTTGAACAAAGTTGTAGGGTGACATTAAAAGGAGTCCTACAGCTTTGGAACAAGGTTGTGGGGTGACATTAAAAGGAGTCCTACAGCTTTTGAACAAAGTTGTAGGGTGACATTAAAAGGAGTCATACAGCTTTGGAACCAAATTGTAGGGTAACAATAAAAGGAGTCCTACGGCTTGGGAACCAGGTTTTAAGGTACAAGGAGTCATATTTGTTTGAAGCGAAGGTTGTAAGGTAACAATAAACGGAGTTATAGGTCTTTATAACTAAGCTTGTGGGTGACAATAAAGGAGGCATAGAGTTTTGGAACAAGACTATAAGGTATACAAGGAATCATAGAATTTTGAATTGAAGGTTGTAAGGTGACATTAAAAGGAGTTATATAGGTTTGAAGTGAAGGATGTAAGGTGACTGTAAAAAGAGTGATAGATATGGAGTAAAGATTGAAGGTGACAATAAAGGAGTCATAGAGCCTAGAATCGAAAGTTTTATGTTAAAATTAAAAGGAGTCATATATATTTAGAGTATTATAGATAGGTATTGTTGATGGTATAGTCAGGTATCACACGTGTATTGGTCTCGTTTAGCTTGTGTGTTGTAGATTGATCAATTAACCTCGAGCATTATTGAGTGCCCAATTTCATTTTGGTGAGTGGAGTGGGGACTTTTTAATAGCTTTTCATTATTTAAAAATAAAAGGGTGTTCCAATCTTTTTAGCCGACGCTAACAGAGAAAGGTAATGTTTTTCGAACGTATTACATTGCATATTATATATTTTTGTTTTATTTTATTACATTTTTGAAGTAAAACTTCTTTACGCGCGTTTGATTTGGAAAGAAAGCTAATAAAGCGTGACGAGAGGGTTACGAAAAGTGTGATCGAGCGAGGCGAAATAATGTTGCGAGGTAGATACAGATTAGTGAAGACAGAAAAAGAGAGAGTTACGTTTCTAATATTACTGTAGAAGCAAGAAACAGCACGCGCGTAAATTTTCTTTCTCTCCCTCTCATAGCCAGTTATGTTTCGTGTTTGAAATTTTACTTTAATCGTGTGGTCTACAGCATATATATTTTTTTATTTAATGTATTGTTCATTATGTATGTTTGATTACATATTCTGTACAGCCTGAAGCGCTAAAGGCTTTTAACGTGTGGTGACGTTTTGGGCTCATAATTTAAATTAAACTTTGTTACAATAAGAGCTAGGAGTCCCGAATTTTGCATAAGGATTATTCTAAGGACCACACTATTCTAATAATATTTCGTTTGTTTGTTGAGAGTAAGCTTTGGAAATAGTAAGTACCCCATTATGAACTAAGAAGTGCCATTCGTTGCAGCCGATTTAGGCCGGTACAACTGAGAAGGTGTCCCTCGCTTACATGATAGCGCTTTGTAAGTGTATTTGCTGATGCTTTTCGAGCGCCATTCTTATTAAAAGGATGGTGTGGAGGAGGACGACGCAGCATACTCCGATAAACAGGCATAGGCAGTCACAGAACGGCTAGGGTTGCTCGTGTGTTCCTTAATGCTAAAAACAAACAAAAATTTCAATTTAAACGTATCTGGTAAAGTCATACTGGTAAGTACCCGAACCTCAAATAGATACACTTACCACCCAAGCAATATACATTCTTATAAACGCAAAAATCAAAATGGAGCAGCAACTACGTACCGGCTGAATATTTCATGATGAAATTAAAGGGTTTAGGAGCGTCCATCAATTATTTTGAGGCATTGATTTGTCTGTCTATAGACTTATAGACACTATATCCACGGTTTAAAACCGCTCTGGTCGGTCATAGGTCAAGGGCATAACGTTTAAAGTTATACTTGCTTTACTTAATAGGTTTATGTAACTAATAGGTCCTTTAATAGGTAGTGTAATTGCTGTATTGCGCCCATAATAATTATGTAAGAGGCTCGGACAACTCGTTAGACCCCATATTTTTATAAAATCCCGGCCAAGTGCGAGTCGGACTCGCACACCCAGGGTTCCGTACCAACGAAAGGTGTCTGCGTTATTGTTCACCAGAAACTAAAATATCTTGGGTTTTCATAGCGTTTGTATGAATGACAATGTTGTATGTGCGTTTTTTGAAAATGTTTTATTTCTCAAAAACTAATAATGATATCTCACTCAAACCAATTTTTATTAAAAGCTTCCACTAAGATCTACTGCATGTATATTTTTTAAATTTCTACTCTCTTAGTTTAAAAGTTAGATTTCATTCACTTTTTCACTCATTTTTCCACTTTGGAAACGTTTATCTTTCAAACCATTGATTTTGACGAAAAATGGTTGTAGTAACCTTAATGTCCTTTTTGAAGACCTATTCATAGACATCGCTTAATTTTTATATTTTAATATATTTATTTTATTTCAAAATTCGAATAGCGGTTCAGAGAATACACCAACCTACAAAGTTTCAACTACGAAGGCCCAATAGTCTCGGAAAAAAATGGCTGTGACATAAGGACGGACGGACGGACAGACATGACGAATCTATAACTTATAAGGGTTCCGTTTTTTGCCATTTACGGTACCCTAAAAAGCGATGAGAGCGCCGTAAGAGTACAGTGCAATATTACATCTGTAAGAGATAGTGCCATGCTGCACTGCAGGCGAAATGGTCGACACGACCGAGGAGGTACCTCTTAC
>LUGF01030106.1:169532-180917 GCA_001625245.1 Calycopis cecrops
AATTTTCACAGATGGTGTATTTCTGGTGCCGCTATAATAACAAATACTAAAAAATTAAATAACATGAATATTTAAGGGAGGCCCATACAATAAACGTGATTTTTTTGCTCGTTTTTGCTCGATGTTGACAACGGCATCAGGTAGACACTTGAAATATTCACAGAATATTATGTTATATATTGTCTTTAAAAACATTAATTAAATTAAAATGAAACAAACATTTAAGGGGGGCTCCCATACAACAAACGTGATTTTTTCGAATTTTTTCGTCTTATTATACAGTGTAGTAGTAGTCTAAGTAGATAATGGTACGGAACCCTTCGTTCGCGAGTCCGACTCGCACTTGGCCGGTTTTATTAACTAAATATCCGAATAAACTCTCTCTGAATTGAAGAAATTTCTCTGAAGGTTTGATTGGCAGTCCTAGTCAGCTACCTGCCTCCTTAATTATATCGGTACGATCCAAATGAAATACGGGAGTGCACCACCATTTACAATACAACAAAAGGATATTGACCAATTTACCATTATTTTTTGAACAAATGTATAAATGTTTTTTAATTTGTTACACTAGCCTAACCCTAGTATACCTGCCCTCACCTTCAATTATCCTATCATCATATCACCATCTAATTAATGAAATTAGTAGAAACAAACAAAAAATCACAAACACATCATTATTTTAATAAAAAAAAATGGTTCATAGTTGCATAAAAATTATAACAACTAACAATAGTAAGTACAATTATACTTACATTTATTTACATAATTGTAATTTTATAACTTATTAACAGACCAATAATTATAAAGATAAAACAAACATACATTTAATGTTTACAATACAATAACACATCATACAGTTCTTAGAAGCCTCCTATATGAACTTTGTGACAAATGCATATAGCATTTTAATTCATATTTTCTAAAACAAATCATTGTTTTATCAAATGTATGTATGTACACGAGTCAAGAATATCCCATTTCCACACAATATTGGTTTCAATTATACCCTCTGAGCCTGATGTTAATTTCTTCAATCCCTCTCAGTGTATGAACTCTCCATGCACGAAGAAAGAAATGTATATTGTCTCTTTTATATAGCTGTAGCCGTCACAATATTTTGATAGTCAGTGGATTATTGGTTAGCTAGCAATACTACTATAAAGTGACATGGAGAATTTTCTTCAAATTTTGTGCAGAGGAATGATTATTTTATTAAGAACATTTTTTTTTATGCCCATGGGGAAAAGTTGCTGCTTACCTCCTGCCTCAAGCTGCTGACAATCATAACACTTCAGGACATGAAGTATTGTACAACATTTTGACTGGAAATAATTTGGTTAAGGAAGTCTGTTGCTGACACATAGAAATAAATGGCTTAACATCTTAACATTTCTGGTTGTGGCCTAGTTGTGTTGTTGGCCTAGAGTATTTACACTGCCAAGTTCCTGATTCCGTGTTAGTATTTTGTGTCCCCCCCGATCGGTGGTTGAACATGCTTACCACTACACCATGACACAGCCATCACTAGAACACCATGTTCAAATACTCATCTCACTAAATTCATAAAAAAGTAAGTGTCTATTTACATGCAATATCATATACATATAATATTGCTCAATACAATGTGTATGTTAACTTTAGGTAAAGATATTTTCAGATTATTTGTCAATAGCCCAACTGTGGGCTACCTAAGCATATGCAAAGCTTGTAATAGTAGGTATTTAGTTTAAGTACTTTGCATAACTTTCTCTGAAACGATAAATTACAATATGCTTTGTCATGAATATTTTTTTCTTTCACTCTATTTCTCATTGTTCTCCTCGTGTCCTCGTATCTAGCTTCTATTATTATTCATTTTATATGTACTATTTATTTTCCTGTCGAAGATGCGCCCATGGATCTTGTAACATTGAAGGATGCAAGTATGCATCTATATTGTTTCTATTGTCTTGCCCAGGACTATTATTATGAAATGAGCGATCACTCTAGAAATAAAAAAAATGTGTTAAGTTTTAAAAAGTGATGAAGAATTAAATGTTATCTATCCACAAGGAAATATTTCAACTCCAGTGCACATACAATATTATGCATATGTAAAAATATTTTTATTACTCAGTTTGGACTATAGTGCCTACAAAGTCACAAGTTTTTTCATGATCACCAAAAAATGCAGAAGTTCCCAAACCATTTATCTCTAATGCATTGTGTGTCCATGGAGACAGTTTTGAGTCTTTAGTCTCTTCTAAGGACAAACAACAATGTCACTTGGAATTTGTCACATTAGGCTTTTTTCCAAGTTTTCAAAAACCACTCCAGAATGTTTATCAGTGATCAAGGAACTTATAAGTATTCATCTCAAATTTTCAAATTAAAAATTGATAATTTATAAAACCCGCAAAAACTTTTCTTTAAGCAAAATGGTGTCTTGGGACGTATTAGCTTTGTAGGGTTCCAAAAATCACTGCCAGTATACTATTTAAAACTTTTTTGTTGTTGTTGTCGGTTGGCAAATCCATACGTTGAGCTAGAAATTTGACAAGTGGCTATGAATGAATGAATGAATAAAATATATTTTATTGTGCATATTACAGAATACAAAAAAATAAGTTAAGACTTTAAAGTAACAACCTAGTACCTATCAGATTTCGGAATGCAGCCTCGTATGATTTGTTGGCTCATGCATGTGTTACATCATCGTCAATTTCATGTCGTTTTGTGTCACTCGGCTCATGAATAAAAATACATATTTAAAAAAAATGATTTTAAAATAAAGTATTGATTATTTACAAATTATACTACATGACTATAAAAATCGTAATAATTAAATATTAAATTCAATAAGCTTTTATTTTTAATACTGGAAAATAGCCCAATTAATACATTCACATTTAAATTTACTATTCCAATTAATCAAAATATTTAAATTATTATATTATTGTTTATGTAACATCCTTGTGAATTAACAAATAATTATGCTGAAGGTTCCTTTAATCACTAACATGGTTCAATAATTTAGTGATAATTTATCATTGACACAACATTAAGGAGTTGGGCATTTGAGAAATATATAAATTTTGGTTGTAGTTATCTATAAACTCTAGTACCAGTGTGCAGGAATGCTTAGTTTATTTTTATTCATGTTTTATTCAGATATTATGGGATCACATTTTGTGAAATATGAAAAATATCATATAATATACCAAAAATCATGTGTTGGCATTATAGACTATAGTTTTATTATTTAACAATGCATAAGTACTAAATTTACGCTATCAAAAATAAAATGATAATGTTCTTTTTAAATGTTTTGCTTATTCCCCTACCCTCAGTTTTAGCAGACCTATTTTAATGCAACCCCAAATTAAGTCTTATGGTAAATAGTATATTAGGAAATAATTCTTTGTTTTGAATTGAAATTCCACATATCTGAGCATGGCTTAAAAAACCTCCCTGTACTTACTCCAAAGCTGTTACTTCGCCGAGAGTTTCCCCATGGATTGGATCGGTTAAAGTTGTTGCTTCGTCTATTTTGTTGTTGGTACTTTGGGTTCCAATTGTTCTGGTAGCCCATGTGCTGGCGTTGATTTCTTTCAAAGCTTCCTCCACGCACAGGTGTACTTTGATTCAATGGGATGAAATTATCCGACATAATAACAGGTTATTATTCTGAAAACATTACAAACAAACACTAATTACGTGGCGTCAAATAATTATATATAATTATTATAGTATTTGCCATTACTCATGACTATCGATGTATGTACTTTATTTATTGCTTTATAGGGACATTTGATTACTAACCTTCACAGTAACACAATAAAATATTTACTTTTATTGCATAAATAGTTTGTGCTTAAACAAACTCTGAACTCAAAGACACAAAGTGGACACAAACATAAAAGTATTTTATAATTTTTATTTTTTTTATTTGTTATGGATCCTTGACAGATTTGCCAACATCAAAGTTATGAATAAACTTTGTTTAATTTGAATTTATTGTTAGAAAACAAGTTTATAATTTTTGTTTATTTTTTAAATTTCCAATCTTGAAATTTTTTGATGAAACTTCAAATTTGACATTGGTGCTTTTTGTACTAGAAGCTTAGATCATTACTAAATGATCTAAGACTAGAAGTGAGTAGGTACAGTTCTTGCATTTGCCAATGTCAATACTAAATACTATTTTCGTGCTGCAGAAGCGAGCTATTCGTGCAATTTATCAACTAGCCTCCAATACATCACTTAGAAATAAATTTAAGGATACCGGTATACTGACTGTTAACTCTCAATACATTTTGGATAATGTCTTGTATGTAAGAAAGAACATTAGTGAATTCAGAACGACAAAATATCATAACATAAATACGAGAAACAGGCATAAATTAGACATACCATTTAATAGACTTAGTAAAGTAAAGAATTCCTTCGGGGGCAATGCATACGCCTCTACAATAGGATCCCAGAAAACGTCCAAAAACTTTCAATTAATAAATTTAAAAAAGTTGTTAAAGAGCGTTTGTGTGGCAGGGCATACTATAAATAACAGATTTTATGACATACCACATCTTGGGATTAGTACCCTCCTCCCAGGCTGTTTCTGTACCATAATTTTTGTAATTCATAAATTGTATTGTATTATATCATTATTAATGTAAATGTATTTGTATTTTAATATTTTTTACTTTTACGTACCACAACATGAGGCCCGCTGAGTTTGTTTCGCCGGTTCTTCTCAGGACAGGGCTAGGGTTGAACCGATGGCAGATTTTATTGTTGACGTTCAAAAAGTAATTCCTGTAATTCTATTTTGAATAAAAACTTTTTGATTTGATTTGATTTGATCTAAGTTGATATTCAAATTCTTACCCTCAAACCTTTTCAGATATTGCAAAACATGTATTACAACATCCAAAATTATAAGATAAATTAAGACTTTCTTTAAAGATAGAATAAGCTAATATAGTACGCTTATACTCATTAAATAGTGCTGACTAGAGAACAAACTTCTGAACTGCCTCTATATCTAATGGTTGAAATGTGAACCTTAAGGATATGACAACTTGTTGTTGTTGATATGACAACATTGTGTTTTGCTAGCACTTAGTGCCTAAAATTATCACTAGGGTGCGTTACATTCAGTGAAAGTGCTGTCTCTATATCAACAAGTTTCGTGCACGATCCCTATAATGTTGTGTTAAAACCACGTCGGACTTATTATTTTACGTCAATGGCCCCGTCCAACAAAATTTATTGGTATGATTGAGACCATAGCCCAAATCTGTTAATTTGCAGACCTGTATGCCAAATATCAACCTACCCATCTATATTAATATTAATAAACGATGGGATGAAGCTACTAGACTGCCACGCTAACTAGTGGCTGAAATGTGAACCTAATGCTATCAAATTTTCTCTTGTACGTATTATTATGACAAATGTCAACATGTCACCGTCATTGTCTTTTGCTTAGTGTTTTGCGAGCACTTAATTCCCAAAATGATCACTAGGGCGGCGAAAGTGCTGCCTCTAAGTTTCCTGCACATTCTATAACAACATGAATTTCTTAATACTTTTATTGATTAAAAACATTTTAATTTAACTGATGAAAAAACATAGTATTATATTTTAATACACGTTTCATGAAATTACATAGAGTTTTTATTTAAAACAATATTCGAAGAAAACATAACTTTTGTAATTAAAGTGGCTGTATAAAAATTGTCTTTGCTTCAAATTGATTGAATGAATTTAAGATAAAAATACGTCAATTATGAAACATCAATCAAATCAACAACTTGAATGCACTGTGCAGTGCCAGTGCTTACTATAATTCATTCATATTCGGGATATATTTAATCGAATTTGTATTTATGAAATTTAAGATGATTTAGTCTCAATCAGCTTTTACAGCTAATGGTTATCTGCTTATAAGACATAATGTGGATTCCATCTAAAAGTTCCAAGTTAGCTGTCGGTAAGTTAATGACTTTTATTGGATCTCAAACACATCCTGCCTTTCTGCAGGAAACGTAAAAACATGCTATGAATGTATAACACTTTATATGATTCTAATTATATCCTATGTCCTCCAGATAATGAAAACCAAATATTCATGGGATATTTTAGCATTTAAATGGTTTAATTTATACAAACATTTATGACATAAAACAAGTCTTTGTTTTTTTTGCAACATTAAAACAGAAACATGCCCTGTAAATTAAACACTTAAGTTTTAGCATAGATTATTACCGGCGAGTTTAGAAGTTGTAACTTGTAGCTTTTCTGCCATTAGGCCTTTGAATATTATAATATAAAAATCTAAACTAGTAAGACCTATATAACAAGTAAATTTCTATAATTTTTATAAGATATATAAGATGCTGAACCTTTTTATCTCCTAAGGTGTATTTTAAGTACACTGTATGCCTGTTTGATATCAAATTGATATACAATACTTTGAAACTACTATGCGAATATCTGAAAATCATGCTGAATATCCATAGTATCTGAAACCAATTTTCGAAAAATTGGTTTCAGTCACTATATACTAGAAAATAGTTTAGATATGGATACACATTATAATATCTGAATCAGCTTACTACTTATTACATATTTGACAGTATTGGATTTAAATATATCCATTAAACATTTAAATAATTATGTATTTGTTGTATTAACTGTAGTGAGAATGTTATGCAATTGCTCTTTTGTGATCCTAAGAGTTGTGCAATTTGTATGTTAATAAAATTTTACAACTACATTCTGTATGTCTAAATAAATTAAAAAACATCTTCCGTTTTGTACTGTTGATATGTGACCTCTTTAATTAATACTTATGTAAACTTTGTACGTTAAAATTTGGGTAAATTATTAACTATTAAATTTTTTGTTGGTAAGTTAAATAAATTTATTGTGTTACTAGCCTATAATTTTTCCAAACTGTTGAAAATAAAGGTTGTTTACAAACTATTTTATATGTAAACTATATTAAGTATGTTAACTATTTGTATTCATTTATATTATTTTGCATCTAAAGCTAACAACTTCCCAGATAGCTGGCAAAGTTACTATACCTTCCTGATTGAATGTTATCTTCTAATGATTTGCTGGAAAAAAAAGTGTGATCCTTTAGATTTGATTTTATTTTAACATAATACTTAAATGTTATCTCTCCTGGAATATTCTTGATCTATGAATAGTGATTACTAAAATTGTTTTGCGTAATTTTACATCTTCTCAGGTTTTACGATGTTATTGATCTTCTTCAATATCCTATGATTTCTTTATTTAATTTCTATTATATCATTAAATATACCCTAACAAATGAAACTTCAACAAAGGATACAAAATGGAACAAATATTAAAATTTGTATTATTGCTAAAATGTAAGCTTTTTTTATACAATAAGAAAGTAAATTAGGCATTATTTTAAATAGAAAGGCAGTAACATTGGTGTAAATTACACCACACAAAACTAGATAGTGACTAAACTAAAAGAATGAAAAAAAAAATTATATGGAATTTTATGTGAATTTTATTTAAATTTTATGTATACATGAAATGATCAGCCTCTAGCAGCAATTATGTTTTATTTCCTGCTCCAGTTAGACCCTGATCATTTCATATATTACACTTAAACATCCATATAATCATCCTTTAGTTTAAAATTTTCTGACAAATCAATAAACAGTACAGTCAAACAAAAAAATATACAGATATATTTATAATATATATATTAATGACTATTTCCCTCAGTAATTACATCATACAGACTGTTAGATTGATTTAAATAATTCTTTGTTTCTTATGTTTGTTATTGTAAACAGGATAATGTAATGAAAGTAATTATGGTATATTGTGAAATTGTATTTGATGTTGCAGCCGTTTACAACTGGAAAGGTGATGTACGATCCGGGCTGCCGCTGGAAATTGGAGAAACTGTACAAATTTTAGAGGAAAATGGAGGTAATTATTTGTTTTGCTTTGATTAAATATTGTTTCTTTATTGATTGATTTTTTTATGATTGGCTAACTAAAGTTATTAGAATCTAGGAATATATACTTCTATTCCTACTAATAATATAATGAAAAGAAGAAGCTGTAATTTGGAACATGCTAACTATTCCTAGGAACTACTAATCCTGATTGAATTTTTTTGTGTAATCTGGCAAATCAGCAGGAACATAAAAGTTTAATGGTTAATTTTGTACAAATGTGTTGCTCTTCTTCATAAATCTCACAAAACTCACATATGAAAAGTATAGTTTACTCACCTTTCATCTACTCTATATGATAGTTCTTGAGAAAGTTTATTTGTCCCATAAAGAATCGTAAAATATGCATTTGATCATGCGATGATCTTTAGCAAACTTGTGCTCACGAAGGTTTCTGAGTACGAACAATTTACGACAGATGGCGACACGTGTAGCAACGCGCACTATACAAGTATACAGCTAGTGCTATACAAAAGTTTTAAATCCAATTTAATGTATTTTCTAGGGTGGTTCCGAGGGTTCAGTACGAAGAACAGATCTGCGTGGGGCATATTCCCTGCGACCGTGGTCTCCATACGACCCTGCACTGTGAAGGGCTTCGGCGCGTCGGTCATAGCGGAGTTTAAAGATGATCCGCTGGTGCGAGAGATCGCCTGCGTGCTGCGAGAGTGGGCGCGGCTGTGGAAGAAGCTATATGTGGTACGGTTATAGTTTTTTATTGTTTAGCACGCAAAAGAGATACGTAGAAACGCCAGTACAAATGTAGAATGTGGAATGGGTGTTAGAAAAGTGGATGGAGCACCAAGGAAATAATGCTCCATCCACTTTTCTAACACCCATTACAGACCCCAATACAGAGGTTTTCTCGTGTGTTCGCTAGATGGCGCTGTCCTCATTTCACACTGATATGAATATTTAGCTATTGCTTGAATTGATGAATGCTTATAATATTGGTTACAATTTATAACATAGAGTTGATCGTGTAGGACATCTATGCGCCATTTTCTCAAACATCGTCACTACCGTTATAGTCAACTGTAGCGCAAATCCTCTGACATTGTGATAGTTCATATTTTTTTAAATAAGTAATTGCTCGATGTAATTGTTGAAACCGATGTTTCAATCCAACCGCTATTACTTACAAAATCATTTTGAAGTGTATTTACGTATCTAATAAGCGGTTTCAAATATAAACTATGTTAAAGAAATACTTTAAAAAATACAACTAATGATCTGTCCAATACTAAACAGTTATAGTCATCTAAAACAGGTTATATGCCAGGGTAAAGGACCTCGGGCTGTGTGACTAATGCAGTGTACATTATATTATTAACTTTTCTTCAAAATGTCACATCATTAATAAAACTATTAGCCGCGCTCCACGTTTTTACCCGCGTTTAGCTCGATCCCGTGGAAATATCGAGATGAAAAATAGATGTTGGCCGATTCTCAGATCTACCCGATACGCACATAAAATTGCATGAAAATCGGTCGAGCCGTATCAGACGAGTATGCTAACATTGTGACGCGAGAATTTTATATATAAGTTTGATACTAACTTTTGCCCGCAACTATGTACGTGTCTACTTCTTGTGCAATAAAGTCACGTGCTACAATCGCATTATCTGCACTATTTCATAGTTTACACTAAGAGTAGAGATTCCGCGAATTCTTATGTAAACCGCGATAGCAAGTTTACGACGGTAAACAAAGTACAGTTGGCTACATAAAACTATGTTAAATATTTATTTTTACTATTATTATGTAGAAAAATAAAAAAAGAAGATTAAAAAAATAAATATGTCCATTATCATTCTCTTACACCCCATCTCTGGATATTCTGAATATGTAATATAATGTAGTAGAGGTAGATTTAATTGTTGACTTTCAAAAAGTAATTTCTGTAATTCGTTTTTCGTTCGTCATTTTGAATAAAAACTTTTTCATTTTCATTTAATTTTCATTGAGAATAAATAGACTGTGCCGTAAAGGAAGTAATTACCTACCTACTATGGAAAATATTGATGAGTAGGTACCTACAGACTGAAAATCATGCATGCGTTAATTATTATATTATGGCTAGCTGCGCCTCGCGGTTCTACCCGCATAAGTTTATATCCCGTAAAAAATAAGGGTACAGAAAGGTGAAATGATGCATGACTTACTCTCATACCTATCGAGTATACCTAAAAAATTCATGAAAGTCAGTTCAGGGGTTTCGGAGAAATTCGACACGAAATATCGTGAAACGAGATTTTTATAAGACCGTTTTAAAAAATGTGTATTTTTAAATTTTTAATGAATTTCGAATACCGCGGCTATGACATTGCTATAATTCGACCACGTTAATAAGTTACATCGGCTTTCGTCGTTGACGCAGAACAGCGCAACATAGGCCGATCTAATCCGATTTATAACACCAATTCAATAAAAACCTTATTTTTCAAGTAATAAGGCTTAAAATATAACAAGACGTGAGCTTATGCTATCTCGCTCACGATATCTATGCTGCATGACTTTTGACGTGTGAATGAAGGACAGCCTATGAGAGCTGACATACGACTAAGCAACTGACGAATGCCAATACAGCCAACTCTCGTTTGACCAGTGGCGAATAAAGAATTTCCCGAGCAAACATATTGCCTGGTGAAATAATTTCGTGCCTTTCCAAAAAATGATTTCTGCGCAGGTACATCGGTGTAACTTATTTAAATGGTCTTATTATACATAATTATTCTTGAGGTCCTAGTAGTCCTCTCCAGGGGAATAACATATATTAATTGTTTACTCTCTATACTATTTAAAAAAGGCAGAGTAGGTACAGTCACAAAATATTTTTTTCTTGACAGTATACTTACTATTTAATTGAATCATGTCGGCGACTGTACGCATACGCAGCAAATGATGCACTTCCTCGCGGCTCGCGAGTTACGTCTCTGATGGACTTTGAAACGGCCGCGCAGCTGTTATCTGTCTCTGTTCTGTTTGTACCCGAGTCCGTCAGAAGGTCATGTTTATACGAGCGAATGCATTTGTTACATACGTAGGTACATACATACATACAAAATGTAGATAATATGTATGTATTTACTTTTCTATAGTCTAGAAGGATTATAGATCAATCGGTGACATTTATGTATAGGGGGACAAACGAGCAGTCGGAGCCATTTTCATGACTACCGACGCCTATAAATATCTGCATAGAGGCCATACAGATGCGTCCACCTCTATTCCCACCTGCATGGGTCACCGACCACTTGCACACCGCACGAAACGCGACAGCACAGCTGTCACTTTACGCCAGTCTCGTGTAAGCGAGAGGTACCCCGGTCGTGCCGACCCAATTCGGCTGTATGCAAGCATGCAGTGTGGCACTACCTAGTTTCGC
>LUGF01030106.1:181254-225826 GCA_001625245.1 Calycopis cecrops
TTTTCTGTCTGTGGTGAACATTTATGCCCAATTTAGTAGTGACCAATTTGGACAGACAAACGCCTAAACTTCATGTAGTGATGTTTTGACTCGAACTCGATCAATTCTATCTAGAACTAGGACTCATATTGTATAACTAGGGCGCAGTAGACTTGTGTTTCCGGGTATGGATCCTACTAATATTATAAAGGCGAAAGTTTGTGAGAATGTTTGTTACTTTTTCACACAAAAACTACTGAACGGATTTTCATGAAACTTTACAATAATATAGCTTTCATATCAGAATAACATACTATGTTAAAAATAGGGATTTTTGAAGTCCGAAATTCACGCGGGCGAAGCCGCGGGCGGAAGCTAGTTTAATATAATATCCTATACATGTGATTGGACCTTTGACTATAACGTATTTTGTTATCCGTCCATCCATCCATCCATCCATCTATCAGCCAGGAAACAAATGATTTTCCAAAACAGCACCAAAATTGTCTGTCAAAAACCATTATAATGTACGATTCGTGATCCTCGATCGATACGTACTGGGTAATAGGCATAAATAAAAAACAAATTATTTTTACTTAATATATCCACTAATTTCTAAATTCAACACAATATTCTGTTGCTGATCCTAAAACTTAAGACTAATCACAGTATTTAATTAATACCAACCTGATAGTTGATCCATATCCTGCATTGCATTTGACTTGAAACTAATACATTTGACTTAAAACTAATAACCATCGAGATACATAGTCCGATTACAACTAATTAAACATAGTCTACTAGTATTTATTTCCGCGATATGGCTATAGTAAATACAACCCTTGTCTGGCCGTTTTTTAACATTTAAAATAGTATAATTGCTACATTATATAGTAAAATAATTGCGCAGTATAGTGCTAGTGCATTGTCAAAAAAGGAAGACGATGTGGCCGTGATACTGACTACTTATTGAGACTATTCCAATGAACCCAAACACGGTGTTATTATCAATCGGTCACTGCTGGCCACAGGCTTCTTTTAATGAAAGACTGACGTATTTTCTAGGCGTCAGTTTTCCACCAACTCCGCGCCGAACCAATGCAAAATACACCAAATTTTTAATCAAACGCGTCTGTTTCTTTGCACTGTACCTTTATCGTTTCACTAAGTCTTTAGTAGGAAACAAGCTGACCCTAAAACTGAATTAATTCGCATTAATAGAAAAACTAAACCTTTTTTAATTGTATCGAGTACCTCGGCAGACACACGCACAGTTCCAACCAATTTCCCTTAAATTCGTGTCTGGATTAAAAGGACGAGTCATAATGGCACAATAAAAGCAATAATTTGAGTACCTTCTTCCCTAAAAACAATTTTAAATGTTATTTTATCATATTATAATATATGTATAAAAACATATTAATGATATAATGATATATAATAATATCTGTGCCCTTTACATTAATCTAGGCCCTTGGTAAGTACCTTAAGGACTTACAGGTACTAGACAATGGAAATATATTTAATATGTTTCATATATTTAAGATCAACCCGCGACCTATAATGCGACATGCTCCGCTTATCCGAGCTCCCTTGCGCAGACTGTTCGTCAAGACGATTAATAACGATTTCAAAATATTATTAAAATAAATGCTATCGAATTGGAATTTCCTTAATACTAAACGTTGGCATACTAAACAATGCGATAGCAAGCTAAATTCTGTAATATCGTCAACTTTTTACATAGTCTAGCTCTTGTATTGTTGTCTTTTCTTTGTACTAAATTATTACAAAAATAGTTATCACTAACAATAGTAACGCTAATTTGGCAGTCCGATGTGTATATTACTAAGTTAGTAAAGATCGATTGTCATGTTTGGAAGTCTCCTAAAAGAGATAAAATACTAATTTGTATTGACTTATGATTTGACTTGATTTGAGATTTAAAATATAAATAGGCCAAAACCAGACGCATTTTGCATCCAATGGAGAGGTCGCATCTGTTCAGTAACTTCTACTTGTATCACGATCTTATAATATAGAAGATTCGCTACTTAATTTATAACTTGGACTTGTCACATGACTTATTTTAACATACCAATAACTGAATTTCTGAGTATTGTGCATGCCACTTTATTTTATTTAAAATATAATTTATTTTAATTTAGTCTTAATATATTTAGGAAATTCATCTCTCCTTATGGTGGAATACCGCTCATTCGAAAATAAATTCATAGGAAAACTAATCGTTGTCTTTTTATATCGGCAAATTGAAATGCCTACGTGTAGGAATGTCATGAAAATATGTACCTATACAAAATAGCAGGAATATGATTTACCCGACTGAGGCATGTAACTAGCGTAAAATATGCAGTTAGAGTCTAGATAGGCTATTTGTTTTCTATCACTAATAGTTGTTTTTTTAATCAGTCGGGTAATTATCATGATTAAATTACAATTAATATATAATTATGCTGAAAAAATATCGTAGTTACTAATATAATAGTTTCTTTTCAATGTGTCATATTTGATCGGCAAATATGGCTTTTTTGATGTCAAATTACATGTGTAAAATTGATGATCAAATATGACACTTTGAAAAACTTACTGTTCCTATAAAATCCACTGCACACATGCAACGTTTAGCATCGGCGATCGCCGATTTAGTCGCTTTATAGAAGCTGAATACAGCGGCCAGATTTGGACGCGAAGCGACTGTGAGTGTGTACGTATCGAGAATCGGAGCTAAATCGCGTGATTCCGATACCGCGACTTAACGCAGAGAGTTGTTAAATAATGATGCAGCATCGATACAGTCGTAAAATCGCCGATGCTAAAGCGTGTGCTGGCGCCCTAAACTGTATTACTTAAAAAGTGGAAGTGAAAATTACACTTATGTCTCAGTCTCTTTTGAGAATTTCATGTCGGGGTAGATCGGCGCCATCTCTAAGGTGGATGGGGCGGACGGCGCGTTCGATTCCCGGTGGATTCTGTTCGAGAGGTCGGTCAGTACCTCGGCGAAGACGCGCAGCGACATGTTCTGGCCGAGCAGGTGTAACAGGAGGAAATCTCCGACCTAAAAAATATAAATATTTCAACCCTTTTTTAATTGATTGGGCAAAAACTGTGTGAATCTCTCGGTGATTCTCGAGACCCATGATCTGCATAGCCAGAGGTTATAATATCTGCCTCCTTTACTCGTTACCGGGCTGTCGTGCATCACACAAAATGCAAAAGATAGGCAACACTTTACGCCTGTAGTAAATAAGCGAGAGGTAGGTACTTCTCCCGTGGTACGGGCGCGATTTGATTGCTTTGCTGCTCTTAAGTTGTATATGTTATATTACATTTATTATCATTACACTACTTAAGATGTCGTCCGAGTTGTTTGCTACAAATAAGGTTAAAAATCTGAATAGAAATATAAATTTTGAAAAGAATGATGCTGTCTATGATTATACCTGAGTTTTTCTAACCAGCGCCTCGACTCCTTGCGGGGTTCCGAAACGGAATCGCCGTTTGAGAATGGCTTCCCGGGTGCTTGGCAACAGTATCACTGCGGCGGAGTATACCAACGCCAGACCCGACACTACTGATAGGATGATCAACCTGGAAAAATATAAAACATTCAAAGTATTTTTTGTAACATAAAAGGAGGTTATCACAATTTATTTATTCTCTGAAACTCGTCTTTCCCAATGCTGTAAGGCGACCAAGACATTGAGAAAGAACAGTTTATGTAGGTATATGAACAGCGATAGTGGCCTTTTAATTGCTTCAACGGACTATAAATGTGGATACGAATTAGTAATTAAGCCTTTTCTCCTATCCTTTATCGCTACCTTCACGTCTTTTGAATCTTTATCTTAGATCGCTAATTAATTTTTAATTAATCTGATCGGAACGCAACATTTCACGATCCTAACATATTTGCCTTGCTTCCTCTATATCTAATAAAGTATTATTCCTCAAATTATGTAAATATTTAGTAAAAAAAAATTAAGAAAACTTACCAGAACCAGAGGAATATGAAGATCTTCTCGTTGAGAATGTTCAAGGCGAGCACACATAGAGCGTCGTGCTTCTGAATTGAGCCCGAAGGACCGAACTTGTGGAATGTGCACTTCGTCATTCTCGGGAATATTTCGATCTGTAATTAAAATTATATTCCCTTAAGACTTGAGAGTAAAACGGATAAATTCTTAGGAATTGTTATGAAAAACGCCTTTACGTTAGGGACAATTTTATTAAATTACTTATGATGAGTTTTACAACTCGTATATCTCTCAATAAACATTAAGCTTGAGCGAAGGGGATATAACTTGTATATCTAGCTGCTGTAATATTCCTTTTTTCAGGAGCATTCCAGTATTAAATATGTATGTAAGAGTTGCATCTCAAATAGCGAAATCTAAATATAACAATGTTTTTTAATCTGTGAACTCACCATAGGATCCGTACGCTGTTCTTGGTTCATGTTCGAAAACTTGACGACATCTGTGCCGTAAGTCAAAAACGCACCACCCAGGAATGTATCCAAGAAGAATATGTTGCCGACCTGGAAAGAGTGTGGGTTGAGTAATTAATACATATTTGTTAATTTTAATAAGCCTGAATAACTTTCATTCTTGAACCCCTCATCGACTTAAATAAAAAAAGACCAATCGACAGGGTGTTTTGAATTGTTTCTGGATAATATAAAAAACTGAACCGACTTCGATACGTATCAAGCCGGAAAATGCGTAGATGCAAAAGTCACGCCCAATTTACTATAAAAGGCGTAATTTATAAACACCATGACAAAAACACAGATGTAATTAATCGTCTAATTTACCTTCAAGCCACTGCTAGTTCAAAGACGTCAATTTTCAACATCATGTTCAAGAACTCGTAGATGAATTATCTTTTTACCTTATGATCACTGCGACTTCAAAACATTTTTACACATATCTACAGATAAATTGACCATTAAACTACTATCACTTCAAATAATGTTCCAATCGTTCGACAATATTTAGGCTTTTAGTTAAATCAGTATACTTACGACGTTGATGAAGTTTAGCACTTCACAGAAGAAGTATCCGAATGAGTAGGTGTTGTGCATGTGGAGTGTATCGAAGAGATACTGGACCAGGCGTTTCTGAAATTGACAAAAAAATGGTCACAAATTGGGCATTTTTGTCATAAATTTTTAGAAGATTCAAGTGGAATAGCGGGGCATGGCTAGTTAATAACTTCATTAAATTGTCACTGAATGTCCGTGATCATTAAACATTTGATGGTGATGCATTGTAGTCGATTCAGCTAAGTAACGATCGAGATAGTAGCACGCTCGCTTAATATTGGCGTGAAATGATGCATATGCGAGAGTGGATCACGAGCGTACGGATGGCCTTATGACAGGAATAGTCAAATGACTGCGTCTGTTCTCGGATTGTGACGATATTTGTGGTTAATCAACAATGGCCTTTTATACCGTTAGCCTTGTAATCGTTTGCTAGGTTTTGTGGTTCAACGAATATGATGTAATACCACGTATCTACAGACCGCAGCCTTATAGCAACAGCAGTGGGTACCTTTATTTATTACCTAGACAATGTGACGTCATATCTGTGTAGTAGGATAATAAAACATGCATAATTTCTACAAGCGATGTATAGGAGGATACTTTTAATATAAGATTATACCAGAGGATACTTTTAATATAAGATTTGTAAGATTTTAATGTATGTACAGATTTCCTGCTAAATTCATGCTTTATTTGTTATAATAGCTTTCATCGCATCCATATTTTTTGATGATAATCCTACGTCCATTCTAATACCTCTAAGAATATGTCTACCAAATTTGATGTCGATCGGTTGAGCAGTTTTGGCGTGAAAGAGCAACAATTAACTTTATAATATCAGTAGGGGATTTGGTATTTCGGTACACGCTAATGTAATCGACACATAATTATTAAAATTCATCCAAATTGAATCAATTTAAACGATGACGGTACACCGAACAATGAGATTTGAGTAAATGACCCTTGGCTATCTTCTGACCCCTTCGAATGGTCACGGTCCCATGCCGATCGGTTCAATGTCTACAGTTTACCTCTGACGAAAATATTATATTCCTTTCCGGGCCCGCGTTTTCATTTATCGTAATAATTTTATTTATTTATTCTACTTTTTTATATTATATCGTGTCAGGATTGTAGTAAAATGGCAACAGCAGAAATAGTGGCTAGTAGATGGAGTCTGTAAGCACAAAAGTGGTCTACACTTTTGCGCTTAAGAATCCAGTTATCTATCTACAATATATTTTATATTGTTCAAATTGTAAGCTATGTCTATAGTTAAACCAAATCTTTCAGTAGTTTTTGCGTGAAGGGATAACAAACTTCCGCATTCTAAAATTTTTAGAATTATGAATTATCCCGGGGCGTATAAATAATTATTACCAATGTACAAAATCCTCCCAAAACGTTGCACTTTATGGCATAAGTTTCACGCCAATAGCGTCAATAGCGATCTGCCCAGTAGAAGCGTTGTAAATATTTTTGTATTCATCCTCTTTAATGTGTAACGTTTACATTTATCGTCCAGCTGTACCGAGGTACAAGGAGCACTGTTGGCGCATCTTATCTTAATTGTAACAATTGACATGAGCGGACAAAGACCGTTCACGCGTATATTAGCGTTACTCACATTTTTGTCTCGTTATGTAAGTTCTTTTAATGAATACGAAAGAAATGTATCATTAATTAAGATAACAAGGGAAATCTTTCCGCATATTTGAATACATAATTTCTGGCAGAATATTTCGGGGCATAGATTGAAAAAAAAAATGCATCTTGGTCGTAGGTAAAGTTGTTAGCGGGAGAACTGGTCAGTACTCTTAATTAAAAATCTGTTCCCTTTTTGTCAAAATTATTATTATGTGCTTTTGGTAAACGTATTCTTTCCTTATCTCTCACTTTATTTGTTTCTGCACCTCTTTCACTCGTATACCTGTTATTCATTGAAATGAAAATGAAAATTTGTACCTGGCGATTGCTCTTGTCGTCAGCAATATTTGCCATAACTCCACGCATGCCGTCGGAGATCATGCGCACTTTCCCTTCCTCCCAGTTCTTCCAGATCCAGTGTGGAATGTAAAAGAGCACCCCCTGGAAGATGAAGAATAGTAATTAATTAGATGAGAAAATTGTATGATAGAAGTTATTTTCTTTCTCTTTAGAGCTTCAATACAGATTATTGTAAAAAATATATGTTTGGGCATTTCATGAATACAAGTAACATGTAAATTAACATAACATTGTTTTGATAGGAAGACCTTTAAAAATTGTCAAACAATAAGAAAGTTAATCCAAATTGTAATAATAAATTGATCCACAATATGAGAGATTCATATTTCGTGAGTATCCATAAATAATTTTTTGCCCAACAATTATGTAGATTTTTATATTCCCTGTTTACATTATAGATTTTTATGGAGTTTGGCGTATGAGGTGCAGTTAGATTCGTCTTCATAACATACAGTACATCAAACTAGATTTTAAGTAGCATTTGTTTTTAATTTACGGAAGGACTAGATTGTGAGTCTTAGTGACTTCAAGAAAATGTATCGAAGCTTACATGCAAGTTGTCTATTATAGAGTAGTATGTAAAGTTAAGCAAACATTTACCTGGAAGAATAGCATGAACGGCACCCACTGGTAGTACGAGTGGTGGCGCTTCTCCTCTTCGAAGTCGTTCCCGAGGCCGGGGTGCGCATATCTGCCGGACCCGCTGTGCGGCAGGGTGAACGTGTAGGTGATCCAGCAGTAGGTGTTGAGGATGTGGCCAGATATGGCGCCGTCGCTGATACATGATATTGGGTCACCTGGAATAAAAAAAACAAAGTTTATTTATCTGATGCAACAACATACAACAAAATCTAATATAGAATATGCCGGACTATAAAAAGTCATCGCGCAAAACAAATAATGAAAAGATGTTGGACAAGGTCCAAAACCTTCATGATATTAATGTTTGGGAAATCTAGAAAGTCAACCGACGAAAATGACTATAATATTTTGCTAAGCATAGGCTTCATTCTTCCGACTTAATAGAGCATAGTATTTATCAGTCTGTGGTTCATTGTGAGTTTTACGTTTGACGCAAATGTATACAATTGTACCTACTAGTAGTAAAGGATGGTATCATTTATACAATAGCCGTCAATGTATAACTGCGCGTTTATATCTAGTGTTATTATCGGGAGTATCTGTTAGACATTTTCTCACGCGTCCTCGACATTGGATCGTGGTAGCGGATGACGCTAATAGTGCATCTGTCCCTACCTGTCGTGACTGCGCGCCCGTGACTGAATCACCTTGCTCCGACCGAGGGATAAGGCATGCACGAGTTCATACACACGCCAATATATATTCAACTAGCAGAACCATTTTCTGAGTGAAATTTGAAACAATTTTCAGTTAAGCTTTATGCTATTTTGCATCAGGAATTCCAAAGGTTAGCATGTATCAAGAAACGTGAACTATGAGAAGCTGAAAATCTCCACTTTTTTTCATCGATTTGTTTAGATATGTCGCTTAAGCTGAAAACCTGTGAATAGCTTTTAAGGATAAATTACATGGCCACTTTCGTACGTTGGGTAAATTAATACATATTAGACTGGCCTGAAGTGAAGCTAGACTAAGCCAAACCTTCGACTCTGACATATCTTACGAAATATCTATAATGCGCCTCATCTGCATTTCATGGGTCATCACAGTACCTATACAAATTTTGTAACACACGGCTTAAATTGGAGATATCAGTTATCTCCTATTGTTGGAATACATCAAGCGTGACAATGATTTGCACGATTCTCGTAGTACCTTAAATAGATGACAAAATACACGTACCTACCAACAGATACATTATCCAATTTGTGATTGATGAAAAGTGAAACGTTATTAGAATGCAAAAGAAATCTCGACAAACAAAGTGATTCTTCTCATTTTCTCACAGATGTATTTTTTTATATTTCATTCCTCGTGTGAATTATTTGTGATCTATAGACACATCTACATAAGTCCATATTTACCCGGCTGCATCAAAAAGGGCGAAATATTTTAAGAGCGTATATGTAAATAGAACTAAAATCAAATTTTAGTACTATAAGCAACATTGAGTCCGATAGGCATTGATCAATGCTTAGGATACAGTTGCTACGTCCATCAACCTATTAGGCCTCATTGAGATGGGTGTGTCGACCAGTTAAATAAGGTGGCACATTCAGCAATCTAAACTGGGAATGTCTTGGATGGATTTATGCATTTTATATTTCTGTTCAAAGCAGGTTTTAGACGCATCTGTTTTGTTAGTAGGTAGCTGCTATTGGATCTGGCTTTAAATAGAAGCAGCAGGATAAATTTAACTTCTAAAGGTTTTCTAAAGGCGCTATTTGGCCTGCTGTGCCAGTGGTTAAAAGGCTTGAACATTGCTTTTAAAACGCCTTAACTTTTTTACAAGTCCTTTGTTATATAGTCACACAAAATCTACCCTAAATACATTTAAATACCATTGTTTTGACTTATATTTTTATGGCAGAGAATTCTACCTGATAGTAAACAATGGTCCCCCTTAAACAAAAAGAAAATATCTCTTCATTGACACAAACGACACAAAACTCACGCAAGGCAATGCAGTGATTTTACTACCTCTTACAAAAATACCATAGTTCCGTGTTCTAGATACGGATATAGGAAGAAAAATATTGAATTTAAATTGACGGTTTAGTCGGGTAAGTTCTAAGCCCCGCCATTTTCGTCATTTAAAAGGTTATCTACAGGATGTCAGTAATTTGTGTTACATAATACGCTCTGCATGATGAAGCTAAAAAGATGCCTAGAGGCAAGAAGCGTAGAATCGCTTAATAAGCATTAGTCTGCACTCGCTTTAAATGCGGCGATAGCGCAATGGTTAATTCTAAATGTCCGAGTCGCAAGGTAATAAGTTCGATTCTGACTTCTTACTGTAGAGTGTCATTTCGAAGAAATGAAATAGTGCATCATGTGCCACAAGGGAGCAAAGTATTACATTTTCTAGATGAGAGATGTAGTACTTTCCTCATGCTTTCCACATACTCTTTTATCGCCGAAAGTTGAAACTTTTGTCCCTATTTTTTTCTCCTGCTGTACAGGCACAAAGTATCTTTTAATCGAACGAAACGGTGCGATGTATAGAAATTTATTACTGTCGGTCATCTGGCTAGGTCAAAGGTTAAAGTAATATCAGCTGTATCATAACGATATTTCAACATTTATACAAGTGGCCGTTTTTATAATGAGCACTGTTCAGTGGCCCATTATCTGGCATTCGGACTCGACTGCACCGCTTGGTTGACCTTTATTTAATAAGAGGCCAATACAAGTTAAATAATCGGTCAGAGAAATTAAAATAATAGGTTATTATCATTTCTTATGGCATGCTAAGTGTAACTGAAGCTTCATAACAGTGGTTAAGGTTGATATTTGCACGCAAACGGACAAGGTGACATTGAAATTCCGCTCGTGACGAACAAATGTGTACCTTAACTGTTGTTATGACGTATCTATCTCTCATAGCAAATCCTATTCAGAGAAATGGTCATTGAAATTTGTAACAATTTTGAGCAATCTGTTGAGAAGCCACAGTCCTAAGCGAGATATGAGCAGCATCCCCTTGTGATTTCTAGTGTGAGTTCCTTATGTTCGCTTATAATGTTACGTTTTCAGAGTTTGGGACCTCTTGTACCTACTTAGGTCCAACATAAGGCCATGAACTGTTGTGATAAACTATAATTAAATTATTGATAAAAGAGTACGACAATAACTACAATTTGTGAACCATGTCGCATCCTGTGGAATGGAAAAAATGTGGCAAATATTTATATTTATTGAAATAAAATATAAATAAAGGTTTATATTATGCTGTGTTGATTATTGCGCGCAATTTATCATCGCAGGAAACGATTATAATGCGTGCCATAATCATTGCATAACGAGCTCGGATTTTTAATTACCGGTTGTAGCGGTAAATTCGTCTGTCCGGTACCTGTAGGACGAGATTTTAAAGGCAGGTCCTTCGTTTAAGGGGGAATCTTACGAATAAGTTTCGGTGAGAATTTTTAAATTTAGAAATCCTTTTGAAAAAATTTTGTTGGCTAGCCTGGTCATTAAAAACATGTAGCTTGACAATTACTGTATGACGATGTAATGTAGTGTTTTCTGATCTGACCAGCTTTCTATATTATATAAAAATGATCTAGGGTAGTGAAAATATGTTTTATATTATTTTTAAATTTTAAGCAAAGCTTACAATTATGACATTATTCGTAAATGGCACTTTCGACGAAGGCTCAGTAAGACTCAGTAAAGGAAAAAAACAGAGGACTGAAATTGATAATGATAAATGTAATACAATAGTGCAAATTAACATATTCACCTTAATTACGGCGAGTGTCAAACGGTTTCGTATTACTAGACTCATCATATAGACTTCAATTGAAGTCACGTGCTCTAATTGTCGTCTGACAAGCATTTAGCATAGTTAGGATTATTACCGCATGCAGACACTAGATCTCAAACTGTTGATCTAGCCTAGGGTTGCGATTTAGTGCTTCACCAAGATATGAACTCTCTTTCGCTTTAACACGAAATCGACGTAATGATGCTGGCGCATTTCATGCGGTGTGTAAGTAGCCGGTGGCCCATGGAAGGAGGGCAACGCACGTAGTCATGAGGATGGTTCCGGTTGCTCCAGAAAAGGCCATAAAAAATATGTATAAATAAAAAAAATACTGACTATGCCAAAACAAAGTAGAGTAATACCTAATGGAACATTTTCGGCACTTCCTATTCGAAACGACCTGAATGGCTCATATTCTAAAAAGACTAAAATGAGCTTATTCTGCATAAAAGGCTCGGTAACGCACCTGCGAGACCTCTGGTTTCGCAGATGTCTGGCGACAGTCACTTAGGTATCACCTGTTCGTTTAAATAAAAAAAAACTTATAAAACACTTAACCAGATCTTTAGTTAAGAAATACTTCTAGTAACTCGAAAAGAAAAATCTTAGTAACAGAGTGATAATATGTACAACAATGATATAAGCATACTATACACAGGTATATTTTCCATTCAACTAAAGTAAATTTACGTTTCAGATTTTTAAAATTACCTAAAGTGACTCCCCGTTATGGGCTATAAATATTTTGCTTGTATTGTGTGTCATAGTTTAAGAAATATTGTTGATACTGAGACTGTTCACTAGGTAAACATTAAAACGATTTTTCGCCTGATCACGAATAGAGTTCAACGAATTCCATTAATTGCTCAATTCGATTCTCGACGATTGTGAATCGATTAAAATCGGACAAATCTAACCTTGATTATGGCCTTAATCCCGCAGCTCTTTCAATTGTTTTGATGGTTCCATCTACTATTTGATTTTACCAAGTACGGTAACATACTCACACGTATGTTCGTTAGTCCTTTACGCAAAAAATACCTAACAGAAAATTTTGCACATATATATATTGAATGATATATTTTTATTTAATGTTCCGAATAAATAATATGGATAGATTTTAAGCGGGACAGATATAGTACTTGAATAGACAGAAAGAGAGTTAGATATCTTTGCAAAAACAGCCATTTCAAAAATGCCTTCTTTTTCGTCCTTTTTACTTTTTGTATCAAAACGGGTTTGCCATTGTATTATTCACCCTAAAGGCGGATTAATCAGAGGCCTTAGTTAAATTAAAAATAGACCTAGTATCCAGAGAAGTCTCTACGATTGGTAACCCTACATTCATTCGTGTTAGGTAAATATTTATCGAGAGTTTGACACGTGAAGGATAATACAGGGCTAACGTATGAAACCAGGTTGTATTTGTGATTATAATGTGCGCTACACGATTTACAGATATGGGCGACGCATGTGAGATATGACCTGATTTGGCGGACGTAAAAACGAACTGTATAGCAGTTTATTACATTATTGCTTATATGGTGGCCAGTTGATTACAGCGTGAACTATTGGATGTTACAGTAATACATCTGTTTATTTATATTTTATAGATATAACTTATACGTTATGTGGTTGGCATCTGCTAGCCTTTAAGTCTCCCTATTGGTTCTAAGATACGGCCTAAATAACATATTCCCTCATTTGTTATTTGATATTGGCAATGATATATTATATATAATTAATAGATATATAATTAAATAAATAAATATGATATAATTTGGATTATTTGTATATCAATTAAATACAATGGGTAAGCGGAGTTCCGCAAGGTTCCATTTCAGGTCCCATACAAGAGCCTAGTGTCACTGTGAGTATGTACTTGTTTTCTTACTATAAAAAAACTTGCTTGCTTGGCCGTAAAACAAAACAAATAAGCTCAAAATGAGATGAGTTTTTTGTGACTAAGAAAATGTATAATATTAGAAGAATATGTTATACTTATGATAATAAATTGTATTTCGTGAATATCGCAGTCGTTTTACTATTGACGTGTGTGCATAGCGAGATAATGTTAAGGCAAAGTACGTTAAAAAAATACAAATTACCACACACCTCTTTAAAAGATATAGCGAAAGGCTTTTAGTTACTCAATTGTAGAATAAGTTCTTTAGGAGCGTTTCTGCTGATTGTACGACCCGTCACGCTCGGCACAGCGACATCGAGTCGGGCGTCTTCGGGCTCCACTCGGCATTAAGCGCTTTTGGATCAGTGACGCACAAACTTTTGTAACTCGCCCTTAATCTTAAGCTCGTCTTCACTTTCATCCTAATAACGTTATAAATGTGCAAGTTTCAACGTATGTTACTCTTTAAAGCAAAAACTATTGGACGGTTTAGAATAGTTGGGCACAAATCTATATTTTATATTCGTATAACGTATAGGTTGGTAATTCTCTAGGGATATATTTTAAGCGTGTGATACCTCATTCCTGGGGGTTTTACCCGCTTAAAATATGTGAATTATTTAGCTGTTATTTTTTTTAATAACTCACAGCCATAAACAGTGACCGTGTGCTGGAAATAAAGCATTTCTTCATCATCATGATGTTATCCGCAAAGGACTTGAAAAATGACAACTAGTTTGCCTCGTAATAATGTGTCACGGTAAACTTGAATGCGCACTTAAAGTTCAACCGAACACCTGTTCGGCACGACATGCTCGGTTGCATTTTCTGCCACTAAATCATCATCACACCCCGACTGTTTGTGATAAAACCGAAGATTTTGGGCGAGTGTAACTGGGAGTTACCCTAAATCTGCAAAATTCTATCACAACCATTTTACTGTTCGGGATAAAAATTATCAGTATGTTATTGAATCCTGATCTATATCAGAACTCTTTTTGTTTTCTTAGTGTACATTTTTCGTAAAAGAGTAAGAAACAAACTTTCACATCTATAATATGAGTACGATATATTAAGGAATTGGATTAGGCTATCACAACTATTTTATTGTATGGGATAAAAATTATCACTGTTATCGAATCGTGATCTATATCAGAACTCTTTTTCCATTCTTAGTGTAAATTTTTCGTAAAAGACTAAGAAACAAACTTTCACATCTATAATATGTAAGATATATTAAGGAATTGGATTAGGCGATACGCAGAGCCTGTGAGAATGGCATGAAAAAGGAGAGTGTTGTTACAAAATACAGACAGATTTTATGAAATACGAGTTAATGCTATTGCATTGTGTTGTGTCTGACGCGATCGCGGAAATACCTCATTCCAGACAGTCTCCAGCCTCGCGTGCAATGCAAATGCATCGGCTACGCTGTCACGGTTCGTGTGGCTCGTGAGAGTTCACTGTATCGCGGTGGATACAGGAATACGATGCTAGTGAAGTTACCATGTTTACATATTTTTTTGCATTTTTACCGGGTAACATGTAAGCTGTCGCTTTTCTGTTGGGTTCAGTCCGGTTTGTGGGTGAACGAATCCCCCATTAGGCCACATGACACTTCACTAGGTGAAATTAGCTGTGCCCCGCGGTTTCACCTGAGTAAATTTCGATCCCGTGGAAAATAGAAAATCATCCCATGACATTCCATAGAAATATTTTTTCGGGATAGAAACTATCCTGTGTTAATCCAAGCTACCCTCTGTGTGTAAATTTAATGAAAATCGGTGCAGTAGTTTTTGCCTGTAGGAGTAACAAGTATACAAATTTTCGCAATTATAATATTAGTAGGATACCAATGAATATTAACACAAAACGCACAACACCTAGGTATTACTACTAACTTTGTAGATGTTCATTGGCGTCACTAGTTACTTAAAGGAATCGGCTGACCCTTTGTGTTCTAAACAATCGCCAAGCTTAACGAATCGCTTGTACCTAAACGTGGCGGTCCATCGTTTGTACCATTTCAAGATGACTACCAAACAAAATTCCACGCATCTGAATAGGCAATATTTCAGCTTGTCCCCGATTGTGCGTGATGTTAACGAATTACATGACAAAACAATGCCTAGTATTTTGCCGATTTGTGTTTCGAAATCGGCACGAAAGCAATTTGCTAGAGTGTTAAATAAACTGAACAACGTCATCAGCCCAATATATGCGAAACCGGCGTAAAGTGACAGCTGTGCTTTCGCATTTTTTGCGGTGATTGTACCGCCCAATGGGCCAACGGCTACTCTCAAACCGCATGAAACGCTACAGCTAAGTTGTCACACGCCGCTATTATGTGAACGAGAGGTACATCTATAGCATGGCACTACCTCTTACTATGTATGTGTGATGAATAGAACAATAGGCAAAATACCCGAATTGATATTTCCCTCCTTGATACAAAATTTCGTCATGTATGTTTCAGTCCCAACTCTACAGGGAAAACAACAAGTTTAAGATGACGTCGTAAGCTAAGACGCTTTTAGTCATTTGTGACCGTTAGCTAACGGTTAAATACGGCTTAGACATTCGGAGCGCCGACGTCAAATGGGCGACGGCATAGCTTAAGTGAGCGTGATGTACCTCCTGTGCTAGCCCGATTTGTGTGCATTGCAGCAATGACACTACCTAGTTACTACCTACTTTTAGTAAGAGGTAGTGCCACACTGCATGCTTGCATGCAGCCGAATTGGGCCGGCACGACCGGGGAGGTACCTCTCGTTTACACGAGACCTGCGTAAAGTGACAGCTGTGCTGTCGCGTTTCGTGCGTGTAAGTAGCCGGTGGCCCATGGAGGTGGGAGGAGAAAGGAGGGCAGCGCATCTGTATAGCCTCTATGCGGATGTTTGTGGGCGTCGGTAGTCATGAAAATGGCTCCGACTGCTCGTTTGCCCTCCTATACCATAAAAAAAAAAAACCTCTTAAAAGGTGGAACGGACTCATTTTGTGTAGGAGGATGTGAGAGTAGGACGAAAATGTATAAGGTAGACTGAGAAAATAGGTATCTATCTTATGCTTATATGACACGGTCGTGAAGTGTCAGTCACGTCACGTGTGGATCGTTTGTAATGGCCCATCAGCAGAACTGCATAATAATAAAGCGTATATACGTAGACATCTTAGTCTGCCTGCTCGTTTACGCGCTAGTAAAAATGCAGATTTATTTATCAACTGAACCGGTACTCGTTGCATAAGCCCTTTTAAGTTTAGTAGGTTAATGCACAACAGCGCATGTGATTTCATAACGTGCACATAAGGGCGCAACAAGGAAAGTGGTCTGTGGGGGTCAGAAATTCCCCTAAACTGAGCAGTGACTGGGAATGGTCGGGGTTTTTTGTGGAGGCATAATGACGCGAGTTGATGTGGTTTTAGTAAGAGATAGTGCCACGAATGCGTGTAGCCGAATTGGGCACGTCCGAGGAGGTAACTTAGCTACACGATACAGGCGTGAAGTGACTGCTGTCGCGTTTCGTGCAGTGTGTAAGTAGCCGGTGGCCCATGGAGGTGGTAGGAGGGAGGGCAACGCATCTGTACCCAGTGAGAGGTTGTGCCATGCATGCATGTAGCACAATTGGGCTGGCACGGCACGGGAGGTACCTCTCGGTTACACAGTACCGGCGTAAAGTTGTGCTGTCAAGTTTCGTTCGGTGTGCAAGTAGCCGGTGGCCTATGTTGGATGGAGGGCAACGCATCTGTATACATGCATAGATGATACATGTGATAGGACGGGGGTCCGCATGCGTTGCCCGCATCGATCTTAACGTCTATGCGGATGTCTATGGGCGTCGGTAGTCATGAAATTGCTCCGACTGCTCGTTTGTCATCTTTTACAAAAAAAAAAGAACAGCTACGTGACGGCTAGACTGCGTGGCAGTTTTATAACCAGATCAATCAAGGCATAAGTGACTATATCAAGACAGGTTACATAAATATTATCTGGAAATCTAGACGCAAACAGGTCTGACGGAGAAAGCTACGCTTTTTTTATAGCAGACAAGTCTGAACAGGTTTTGAAAATATTTGATAACAGACTAGACTGGGATTTATGAGGATACGTAACCAGTTGGTGTATCGATTAAATAACTAATTTCTCGATTTAAAACATGTAAAAGGATGTTGACGTTGGATTTAGCAAGATAAAGCTCTTACAAAAAATTTTAATTTGTCGCGGTTACGCATTTTTTTACATAAGATATAAATTATTTTTTCTCCTTTTTTAAGGAGGCAAACGAGCAGTCGGAGCCGTTTTCAAGACTACCGACGCCCATAGACATCCGCATAGATGTTATACAGATGCGTCGCCCTCCATCCTAAATAGGTCACCGGCTACTTGCACACCGAACGACACCCGACAGCTCAACTTTACGCCGGTATTTTGTAACCGAGAGGTACCTCCCTGGCAGTGCCGGCCCAATTCGGCTACATCAGTCTTTCCCAAAGTGGGCGATAACCCCCCTTTGTGGGCACTAGATGCTCAGAGGGGGGTGGTAAGGGGCCAGAAACGACATAATTGTCTTTGAATATCAAGGTGTAATAACTAATAAGGGGGCGATACGAAGTAATTGATTTTCAAAGTGGGCGTTAGACGAAAAAGTTTGGGAACCTATGGGCTACATGCATGCATGGCACTACCCACTGGTAGTTACTTATTATATTACTATTGTAATATATATTAGTAAAGTGTGTCACCATGCACCGGCTTCGAATTATGCTTTGCAAATCGATAAGGCATTATCGGTGTTTTGATTAGCAGCACCTGGGCCGAGGTGGACGTGAGGTGGAGTGCAACGTCGCAACTACTCACATATACATCCATACATGGCTGAAATAATACCCGTGTCGTATAACGCGCGTTGGCATCTGGGGGAATTGTGTTGCAACATATTGTTATAGGACATAATGATGACTTGACTTTACGCGAACATTCGTTACAATAAAATATTTTTTAACGGATTTTATCGCGGTTTATTTTATTAAAATAAATACTTTACTAGCTCGACATATCAGAAGTTTTTTTTTTTCAGAAGCTTTACATAGTTTTATTGTAAGGTCCCAACCAACAACCGTAGTAGCATAATTGAGCATTATTTTCTAGGGATGGCTATGAGTTTAGTTTCTTAAGTAGTTTTAGTGCCGTTGCAGTCCAAATGGGTCGGCACTGCCAAGGAGTTGGTTTGCGAGAAAGTTAAGTAAAGGAGGAGATGAAACTCTTGTTTTTTTTTTACAAAACATTTCACTTATCTATCAACAGCATTCGAGTATACTATAGTCGGGAAATAAATATAAATAAAAAATAGAATATATACAAAGAAAATTTACGCTAAAACGTTACTTGTAATTTTTTTAAGGACGAGTCATTTCAAGTGCTAACATCGTTATTGTATTATTTTACGTAATCACAAAGGGCGCACAGAGAATCAATTCAAGTATAAATGTGTATAACACGTGAAGTATTTTGCTACCGATAGGTAAATAATTAAACAAATACTAAGTATTCATCAATTTTAACTTTTAATTAATGATTATTAATTAAAAGTTGAAAAGTAAGTTATTTAAATCTTTATTCTTTTTTTATACCAGTCGGAGCCTTTTGTTGACCACCGACGCCCATAAACATCTGCTTAGAGGTTATGCAGTCGCGTTACCCTGATTTCTACCTCCCCCTCCATGGGCCACCGGAAACCCTGCACCAATTCACACGATTTGGCTGCAAAGCAGCATGGCACTACCTCTTAGAAATATAAATGTCTATGAAAAAAAAAGCCTAACGAATAGCTTCAATTGTCAAAGCTTAGTCACCATTTAATCCTTCGCAAAAGCGAACATTCCGTTTCACCAATATAATAGCTTGTGAAACAATAAACATTATTCTTCATAGAGAACAAATACCTACACGAAAAATTTCACAATGAAACAAATATCTTTGTTTGCGTGACTATGGTCTTTTCAACTTCAGTTTTTTTATAAAAAACTTGATAATAGGGTTAGAGTTGTGCAGTTTTTGTTCTCTGTAAATAAATATTGTGCCGGTTGATGGTGTGATTTAATTAATTTAATTATAGTTTTTATTACTGTAGTGCAATGATTAATTTCTTCCTAATCGAAAATCGAATTCAATGAAAATGTAATATTTTTTATTTTAACGTTGGCCATCATCGATAAAATTGTTGACAATATCATAAGGAACTGATGATTTAATTTAAAAATATCATCAAGGATCAGGTCCATATTGATCTAATTCGAATATTTTTTTTTGTTAAGGAACTCAAGGCAAAAAGTTGCACATTTGGGCCTAGCCTTGTCATAACATGTAGAAAAGAGGATGGACAGATCTCACGTACCGCCTTTGTGTAAATTCACAGAAAGTCGTGATTCACTTACTGTAACTCGGAATCACTGTTAGTGGACATAATGTATTGAATCCTTTGGAAGAACTAAGTGACAAAGCATCTGATTCATCAGTGAGCAATTATATCTTAATTAAATCAAATTATTGCAATAAGATCCGTATTGTTTGTTACGTGGTTTATTGTTACTTTGTTAGGTTACGTTACATTATGAGGTTGCATGCATGGGCGAGGAGAGCTTTGCTGTCGCGTTTCGTGCGAAGTGCAAGTAGTCGGTGGCCTTTAGACGGGGGCCCGATTGCGTTGCCCGCATCGGTCTAACGTCTATGTGGATGTCTATGGGCGTCTGCATGTCATGAAAATGTCTCCGACTGCAGTTATACCCCTTATACTGTAGAAAAATGTTTAGAACGTGTTACTTTTCCCCGCCAGCCGCAGTGACGCCCAATATGGTGGTGGAATGTAACATTCGTCTGGGCCGACTCGCTACAAAAACGCTTGGCATTTCGATCCGAGAGTTGCATCACGGACCGCAGACCGCAATGTGAAAGGAGATAATGTTCGCGAACTGTATCGCTCGGAGTTCAACGTCGTCGGCCCGATGGCGGCCACAGGGTTCTTTTTAGGGCGACAGCACACAGAGACTTTTAGACGCGGCCGGCGACTCAGTCGCATTTTGGACGCTGGATGCAGCGACTAGACGCGGGGAGCGCACACGAAAAGACGCCAGACGCGGCGACTTAGACGCTAATGTATGTCAATTAACGTCTAAATGCCGTCGCGAGAGTCGCACGACTACTGCGACCAGGCGCAGTCTATTAATCTAGCTACCACGCGACAGTCGCAAAGTCGCCAGTCGCTGCGTCTAAAAGTCGCGCGTGTGCTGTGACTCTTAGCGAAACACGTGCGTTAGATAGACTGCTGCGTTGTACTCATTCCTCCTCCCCCTCTTGGGCTACTTAACCACCGCACAAAACGCGAATGCGCAGCTGTCACTCTAAGCCGGTATCTTGTAAACGAGAGACGGAGTAATCGAGTGACGGGAGACAGAAAAAAAAAGTAACATTAGATTTTTTTCTACTATCTTACTCATGTGACGGCCACGACGTAGGTAAGCGATAATGCTTGAGGAGTCGGAGAAGCTAGAATCGGCCGTGCGGATATCTGTGGGCGTCAGTAGTCACTTATTGGAACCCAACGTCTGTTGCACCGAAAACGAGACATTTTCGCAAGCAAAATTTCCAATGAGTAATCGACCTTGTCTCGAGTTCGGCTAGAGTGCTAGACAGTATACCTTACAATACTGTTGTAAGTGTTTCACAACTTTCGTCAGCCCGCCGTCACCCACAATAGGAAATATATTTGGTGCTTATAGTTAATGGCTAGATTTAGTCCCGTGCTGTGCGAATTTGGCCGACATGGCACGTAGAAAGAAAGAAAGAAAGGCGTAGATGTAGTCATCTACTTCTAGTATAAACAAAGTGACAACTGTGTTCTTTCCTGAGATTCTGTTCATCCATAAGAGAGGTGGGAAGGAGAAGAACAAATCTGCATAACAATGTCAATGGTAGTCATCAAATGGTTTCCTCTGCCCTTTGGGTGCCTTCATCCTATTAAAAAGACCAAAGTCTATAGAAAGATATTCCGTTTTTTTAATCTCTAATCCGTTTAGATTTCTTTTATATGTACCGTCATAATTTAATATGCGCTATCGTAGGACATCACACTGATAACTCTTAGACTACGTAGTATCTAGGAACCTACAGCAAGATACGTTATCTGTAATATTAAATATAGATTCTCAAGTTACAATGGTGTAACCGACAACGATATGACTTTGTAGTATATGTACCTACAGATATTTACAATGTCACAAAATCGTGTCAGTTACATCATTTATAACTTAGAAACGGCTTACGAATTTCATGGTTTCTTAGATTCATATCTGCCTGCAATAGTGGTTGAAAATTTTAAAAATATTTAAATTATTCTTACGAAAATGTACAGTTCATGGTTTGAAAATTTATGTGACATTGATGTCACGTTACAATGAAAATATAATAAATAGCTATTCAGTCCAACATAGCAGTAAGGCTAGGTTAGATACAACATATTATAGTCATGTATAATGTGACCCTGGCAACACCGGGTGGATTGATTAAAACAAAAACAAATCCTAATATTATAAATGTGAAAGTTTTCGATTAAATTTTTTGTGCAGAAGAGGTGAGAGTTCCCTTGGGTTAAATTCCAATCAAGTGAAACCGCGGGACATCGTAGTGTTATGCATAAAATAATAACAAATGAAGTATCTCCGTAATCAATAATTTCCTGTATCCATTGTCACCCGGAATGAGTGAAACGGTTGTTAAACCCAGCATTTACAGTTTATTGATCTTGATTCACGGATATTGATCGTACACGTATCGCATACGTAGTACGTCGTGTTTGTACAAACATTTTACGTATTCCGTGACGTATGGAACTGTTAATGTAACAGTTCCATCCCAGTTTGTATCAACAATGAACTGAAAATGACTCAATTGTACCGTATGGTGTCTCGTACTTTCGTATGTCTAGGTTTATGGGTCACGGTGCTGATCGTTAAAACGCTTATTAGATATGACTTTCTCTTGCTTTTCTATTTGTGGAAACATTTAATGAGCGTTTGGTTTTATATTCAAATTTCAAGGTGGTCATTGCGCACTTGCGTCCTTTTGAGCAACGAAGTGACTTTTGTTTGAAAGTATAATTAATTCTGAGGGTTATGTGATGGGTAGAGGCCTTGTGGTTTTTCAAATCTGAATAAAGACCTTTGTTTTATGTATAATACAAAAAGGTTTATGTATAAGACAAGAAACCTTTAACTCATATCGGTAAATGATTGATTACCGGGCTTCAATATCTTATCATAACCCTAATAGGTCTAATTGGCTTTACAGGCACTATCAATGAGACCTCCAATACGCTTCTTTGCAATGGGACTTCCTAGAAAACTCCCACAACTCTGTTAGATGTTTTAAGTGGTTTATTAGAACGTTGTAGCATGTGTGTGATTATAAAGGTGTATTTGAATAAAAAGAGACTTACCAATCAAATTGTTGGCCGTCACGAGTATGCAACATAGAAACAGAATGGCCGATGTTATTCTATAGTGCATTCTGAAGGCCATGTTGTCGATTATGGCCTTGTCGATGAGGTAGCGGACCTTGACAAAGCCCGCCACCGCGGACGCCATGCCGAAAATCGCCATGATCGCTTCTGTCTTCTATCACTGAAACGAGGAAAGAATATTTTAAATCTCTATGTATAAATAACATTCTCGTGTGCCAATGTTAGTTACCATACTCCTCCGATACGGCTCGATTCTCATAAATTTTTGTGTGCATATCGAGTAGGTCTGACAATCGGCCCACATCTATTTTTCATCTCGATATTTCCACGGGATTGAAGCTTATGCAGGTGAAACCGCGGAGCGCTAATAAATAAAGAATCGCGAAGTTTCTTTAAATAACTTGAATAATTTGGCTATTTCCTTTAAACAGTTATAAACTGTTACAGGTACAAAAATCAATCTGAGTGGAAGTAGTCGTGTTGCGTTTAATTATTTTGTCAATTTACCTACTTCCGTTCAAAAGACAGAGCAGACTGGCGTATAAACAGATAGGCAGATATCAGAGGCACATTAATGGGATTACACTACAGTCCGTTACTTCCGTCTATTGCTCTCTAGTGGGGAACCCTCCAACGATTGTGACGTAACGAACATCGTTCCAATCACTCAACATCACGCCTCTAAAGATTTGTATGTCGCCATAACTGATTGCGCAACTACGCAATTATTTTGACCCAATACTTTTATTAATTTTATACTCCGCCGGCCGTTCAAATTGATTACATCGACAAGTACCTACGTCTTTAAACGTATATCTGTACATTCATTGACCCCAAATTTCGGGTACCTCGCCCACGCGTCGTGACTTCCACATTAGTCATATTAGTTTTTGCATAGCTCCTTTATATGCATCGTAAGTGACAGGAATTGCGTGATACAAGAGCCCATTCTTCATAAATGGATCCAACCTTGACGGCTTCTTGATCCCGTTCCTACGCGTTATCATGGACGACGTGAATTAAGAGCAACTAGGGACGGTCCAATGGCAATTTGTCATTTAATTGTTTACGTATGCGGTGGCCTTATTAGATCCTATTACACTTAGCGCGCGTGTAATAAGACACATTTGTTTCTGGACTTTTTTTAATGTTACTTAACATTTTGCCGAAATTTGGTTACGTATTCAAGTTGAAGCTTTATCACGTTAAATCTTATGGTGAGCTTGCGCAGGACATGCGGCGCGGGTCGTCGACCGTGTTCGACCGACTGTGGAGGGTGGAGGGGGGAGTGAAGACCGCGGTGTGGTCTTTAAAGGATCGCATCCACTAGGATCGTTAAGTCGAGCTTAGCGTAATCAGCTCTTAGATTTGTCTACGCTGGAGCGAGTGGTCTATGATGAAGTGCTACGAAATCCCGAATACTCAAATCGCGGCGATCAACCGGTTGTGCAGCCAATTTACATAACGGAACATGTTCTTTATCTCCTTGTGGATATTTAAAGTTGTCACCTCTTCAAGGGGATTTCCCTTACACCTTCATGTCCTTGCTTGAAAATTTCTAAAGAAAGCCTTGTCTACACAATTTGCATACGGGTTACCGATCTGTCGTACCTAATTATTTGTGTACCTTCCATCGACATTGTCTAAAAAAATATTGTCCTTTTAATTCATTGCCTTCTACTTAATAGTCCTATACGTTTATACTTTATAACTTGATAATCCTCTTTACTGCCAAAACTTGACTTTGCTAACAAATTGCTAAGCTTGCTAATATTAGTATTATCGTGCTAATTATCATTTGTATTATGCTAAAAATAAGTTCGGACTCGTTAGCTTGCTGGACCGTACACATTTTTGTTCCAAGAAACATCTCACTGCCAAGGGGTGTAGCGAATTCGAACATGGAACCAGTTTTCAGTTTGCATAGCAACCATTCCTGTTTGCTGCACACGTTTCACGACTTGTCGATATTTGATTTTTTTTATTATTTTAAATACCATCCGAGGGTAAAAAAATTGCCAACGGACGTTGATGTTTATAAACAGATAAAAAAAACAATAATATACCTGTTCATATTAAAATTTTAAAAACTAACCTCCTTTTATGAAACAGGCTTTTATACCGCCAGGACTCATTAAAAAGTATTTATTCAAATTTTAACAAGTAGATAAAAACCTATTAATAGCTGTGTTGACTGGTAGTAAAATATAGCCGAGGAAGCGGCTTGAATTCCTAAATTTATAGTGCTTTTATGGCGATGGTTAAGTTAGGAACTTCATCATCATCTGGTAGCATCCGTCCTGTGCCAAACATATACCTTAATTATTTTGTTATACTAGTAATATCTTATTTACAAATAAAACGTATGTCTTATGCCAGGCCAAATTTGATAGCCACTCTCCGATAAATAAGAAAGATAAAATCGTAAGACTAATATTATTAAAAAGTTTTTTTTTGTTGCGTTCTCTCGATCTCAGGTATTACATATCCGATTTTAAATATTTTTTCAATGACATATTGCTTATTTAGCAAGGATCGTTAGCTAAGCATAAGCTATATACCCCCACGCTATGACAAATAGGAGATTAGTGGGTGACGATTGTAAAATCGCTAGACGATGCTAGTGATGTAGTAAACGCAAAAAAATCGAAATCGATTAAAAAATGTCTTCACAAGTCAAAAGACCGTAAAATGATGAAATCTTAGTCAGCTCGTGAATCATCATTACCTGTGTCAGTTCCAATAACTTGCGAATGTTTACAATTAAATATTTCATCGGCTGACTCACGCCACGAAATATTTAAATAATTGACAGTTACCTTCAGCCCAAACTTAGGGCACGTATATCCTTCCTTTCCTTTGTATCTATTATTATGTAATCTGTTTCCTTATCAGGCTCCTAGCTTACACTACAAATCCAATGGATTTTTTTTATTTTTGTTGAATAGTGGACAGTAACATTGCGTATAAAGTATTTTTTAAATTATTCCTTTCATCACAAAGAGTAACTCGTAAGTAAAAGGCACTTAGAATTAAAGAAATAAATATTTTTACGGTATTTTTTGGATCTAGATTAAATTGTCAACTATGATAGGTTTATGAGGTACATCCCGTAATTAATGACGATGCTGCAATCCGGAAGCCCACACGCCTACATCTAACTAATTTCAAATACATTTTTTGTGTACAAGTTACACACGCCTCGTACATGTGTAGCCCCCAGGCAACAAGCACGTTATTTACAAAGAACATTAACCTCACTTGTACGACCTTAGATTCGGAATAAATTTATTTTTATATTTTCCACTTAAAAACCAGATATTTTTTAACAAATTAGCTTCATGTTTCATTAAAAAGAAAGCAGTGCAATTTGATTCTATTTAATGGTCTACAAACCAGCATTTATTTTGTTGTTTGTAACATAGCGAAGTAAAAATATATTTATACTGTCTTCAGTCACTTGTTTAATATTAACCAAACTTGAAAAAAATATGTTATTTTATTAAGAACTTTTTAAAATTTAACTCATTTTATAGGATGTCAAAAACTCAAAAACGAATTCGCAGTACTCTATAATGATTTAAGGGACAAACATTATCTGGTAATAGTTACTCAATAATATCTAGTTATGTTCAAAACTATCTACAAATCTATGTTGATAGTAATACCGTTGTGTGTTTTATATTACAATAATTATATTGTATACATTGATACTTCACTACAGTCTAAACATATATTTCCTTTTAATCCATTTTAATATAAAATCTATGAAATAAGACAGATAGCAAACTTTTGGAGTAAGAATGCGTTATTTACGAAGATCTAAGTAGAGAGTAACGAAGAGTGTGAACAGCTGCCGGGGCGAGCACGCGTCGTATCATATCAATGGGCTCTAATTGCGGGACGTCTGACATGATCGTCATGCCGCTTGCGTCACTGAGGTTGCGCTCCGAAATTTACTGTTAGTACTGATCCCTTGTCAAATTTCTAGCCGTAGTATGGATTTGACAGCAGTAAAATTTCTGCGCAGTATTCGCAGTGATTTTTGGACTTTTTACATAATCGTAACCTGTAACATTGCACTTGATTTGTCTAAGGCATTTGATAGCCCTTCATTACCAAAGACCATTGTTAATCGTCTATTGTTTTAATTGATTTTTTTCTGCATAGACTGTGGTATCTGCTGAATTTAAATGTAATCTAAGTGCTTCTTACATTTAATAAAATTTAAGTCAGTTTTTAGGTATTATTAATCTATAAAAATAATAAGGCTAGTTGTAATAAACTTTTTGAAATTGCTTGTTTAGAATAACCCTAAAATCTAAATAAAGGATTAAGTGCTCGTAACATGTTTGTCGGAAAGTTGAATGGTCTTGTTAAACGTAACGATCAGACCATCCGTTAGCCGGCCGGTGACGTCTCGTCCGATATAATTAGCCCCATTGACTGCTGCATCGCTACACATTGTTTTGTCGTAGAAATTATGGGAAATCACGTGATGTACGCACGCAACGCTTTACTTAATTGAATGTAGACAATCGACAGGTTCTTGGAGGTTAATTGTTGTGCGAGAGAATTATGCTCGTGATATTAATTGTTTGAGCAGAAGCATAAGTAATTGTTCGAATCTATATCTACACCACATAATAAATCTGTAGAAGGGTCAATTCTGTATATTGAAAATATTGAAAAAATAAATAGCAGGAGGTGTTACTGGATCCATACCAAACCCAAATATGCGATTAAAAAAATTTTTGTCTGTCTGTATGTTCAGGCATCACGTGAAAACTAACGATTCGATTTCGATGAAACTTGGTATAATTATACCTTATTATCCGGGGCATAAAATGGGATACTTTTTATCCTGGAAAAATTTGTAGAAAAAAAAATCCATCCACGCGAAGACGTCGAAGAGTCGCGGGCGGAAGCTAGTGTTACATAAAAGTTGTGCTCTGGACATTGTCATTTATTTATTTTTTAGTATAAGGGGGAAAACGACTAGTCGGAGCCATTTTCATGACTACCATAGACACCCGCATCGAGGTTATATAGACGCGTTGCCCTCCTTCCTCCTTCCTCCGTGGGCCACTGGCTATTTACTACTTACACCACACGCATTTATTTCGACAAATCACAATATATATATGAAAATTGAATCCATTAGTTATGCAATAAGATATCACTATTTAGATCTGATTTCTCCAATCTCGTTCGCCGCTTGATGTGTAGTAAGTAGATAATAGTTTTATAATGTAGTTAATAACAATTACTGTACTGCTGTGGTTTCCTCGTCGTATTGTTACAAGTGATCTATAAATATACTTCCTCTTCCTTCTTTCTATCATTGATTTTTTACTATTGACATTACGTCGGTATTTTAAAAATAAACTTAATTAAAATATAATTGACTCAATTCAAGTTTACACATTTTAGTTGCCTCAAATGAAATTAATATAAACTTCATCATCGTCATCATCACGTTACTACTGTTGGACATAGGCCTCTCCCATAGCACGTCACTGGCCTCGATCTTCGGCTAACCTTTCCCACTTCCTAAAAAAAACTAAAGAAATAAATAATAAATAAACTTGCTAAAAAGTATTATGGTCGGGTTGTATGTTAATCAGTTACATGATCTACTTAGTTGTGGGCTACAGAATTGGAGAAGTGTGAGATATGTCAGCAACTTAATCATTGTACATACAGATAAGAGCCGCATTTGGACATCGTAATATGCGTTGTCGTTATTTTCGTCAACGTCCCTATCACATGGAATGTTCCCAATAACTTTGTGGAATGTTTTCTTGACAAAAATGAGATGATTTGTAGACACGTCAAATTTAAATCTAATATATAAAATTCTCGAGTCACAGTTTTCGTTGCCATACTCCTCCGACTCCTTGACCGATTCTCATGAAATTTTGTGAGCATATTGAGCAGGTCTGAGAATCGGCCAACATCTATTTTTCATCCCGATATTCCCACGGGATCGAAAGTTACGCGGATGAAACCGCGGGGCGCAGCTAGTATACAATATAAAATATCTTAATGTGTATTTTAGTCAGAAAATAATCGATATTTTGAAATAGATTATCTGATAGTTACTGAACTTGTATTTTTTTAAGAACAAATTTTAATTAGCAAATAAATACATCGAAATATTTAATAATTCTGTTCGTTAATAATGGCAGTATACGATAGCATAATGATGCTGAGAAAATTCGCAAAATAAATATGATTAATACAATAAAGGGAACAGAGACTATTTATATAGTTCCGTTGGATAACTTTATCGCTTGTCCTTAGCATTAAATGTAGCTGAATGAAAACATTATCTGTTTTACACTTGCATGTATCATTATTATGCCGGTCTTTATGAAAACTTTGTCATGATAAACCTCTAGTTGTGCATTAATCTAATCTCAACCTGTTTTTAATGTAAACAGACTGAAGTGTGAGTTAACCTCATCCTAGACGTCTTTGTCGCGATGAAAATAATGTGATATATTTAAAATTATAAAAATATGATTATAGACGAGATTAATTTGGCAGTTATCCTTAAAGGCTTAAAAGTACATTTAGCGAGTCTTTTTATAGTAGTTCTTTTATTAGGAATTGGGGATTAGTGACGTATAAAAAGTGTACCTCGTAAAAATTTAAAATAAGAAAAAGGATAATTAAAGAGAACAAAATTTCATAAAAATTCGACTCCCGCAACTGTAGCATACAATAAAATCAAACAACAAATTTAAATGTTCATTCCTGCATTTCGTTAAGAGCCATGTGTATTTTAGTGTCGCACATGTTTGGCCATTGATAATAATTACTACTCTTTTCTTTTTATGGTATAAAGGGGCCAACGAGCTGTCAAAGACATCCGCATAGAGGCTACACAGATGCGCTGCCCTCCTTTTTCATCCCACCTCGATGGGCCATCCTATATGGCATACTCATTGTTTTTTGAACACCATAACTAAATGTATAAAATAACCAATAAATTAAATGCATAACCTAATGAACTTAATTATTATATAATTTTCAATTTGGCATGCGTGATTTTTACGTAATAAACATACAACCGCTCGCTAAAATTTATGAGACAGTAAATATTACGATCATTTATGAGTAGGGTTGTGTTCAATTAAACATAAGTCTAACTTTTCTGTTAGGCCATAATCCTAATAATCAAGACATATTCTTTAATAGCTTAACAAAACTTTTTGATGGCGTAATTTGGTTTTTGTAATATGGTAAGAATATAAATTCTTCGCCAGTTCTATTTGCGATGCGTGTAACGAGTCAAACAAAACTCGGACAAGCCAGACACATGAATATTTGACATGTTTTAAAAAACCAGACAGATGGCAGCCCTACATATGTATGATATAAGAGGTTATCGTACGAAGTCGACTATGCAGGTGGTGGCCATGCTCCGTGACAATAATATCCCATGCTCGTCAGAATTAAATATTTTTGAACACAGAATTAATTCACGTTTTGGATATTTTCATTTTGAAAGCGTACGTACGTAAATGTAAGACTTTCAAGTTATGCAAACTTTTTTTATAGTCTAAGAGGCCAAACGAGCTGTAGGAGCCATTTTCATGACTACCGACAACGAAACTTAAACCTATTTCTTATATACGAGTTCCCTAAAGAGAGTATATTATTTATGACTTTAAAGATAAAGTTACGAAAGATTGTATTCGCAAAAGATAAAGTAATAAAAGGTAATTGTATTTGTGGCCATTTGCAGGCAGACAGCGTTTAGAGTATGCACTAGTTGGAGTGCGCATGGGAACAATATTCCCAAACCGTGTCCTGCGTATTTGTTATTTAAATGTGTTTCGAGAATTCGTGTCTCGTACTTGTATGGAATGAATAATATTGTAAGGCGTACGGTTTATTTACTTTCATGTAGCACACTCACACATTTTCCGAAGTGACAAGTAGAATATTAATTTTAATCACCAACGTAATTGTTAAGAGATGGGTCACTCTTGGATTATTTTGAAACACTAGCAATGTCCCGCGCTTTGACCCGTTTTGTATCAAAAGGGACTCATTAATTGTTAAGTTATTCTAGATTATCTACCTATATGTGACAAATGTCATCCCAATCTGTTCTGTATAGTAATCAGCCAGTGAAAGAATAACAAATATAGATACAAAGTTTTGTAATTCATAATAATAGTAGGAGCCACTGACAATTGAATCTAATGACTTGTCTGGCGAAGTAGTTGAATTCGGTCTTGATACTGCTCTTGAAAGCATTCGCATATTATAGCGAATGCTTTCGGTACGTAATGCCTTATTTAATTTTCCGCACAAAATGCACAACCTGACATTATCCACTAAAGCTGAGATTACGTAAATGTGTCGCAGATACAATAAAAACTTTTACGGTAAAATGCATTAAACTTTATGAGCTATTTACAAACATACACATACACACTACTACATGACTCCTGAGTCAGTCTTGTAATAAAATCGAGATGTTACTTGTACACCAATCAATTTAATGTTCATGTCATCGTTTGCATCATCCGTAATGGGTATTCAAATGTTATCTTTATCGAATAAATATTTATAATTAGCTCACTATACACTGTCAATTAAACGAGTGGCATTATTCATTTTCGTTCATTATTACATTAAATTGAATTCCCACGGTTCGATTGGGAAAAAAAACACGCTGTCTTTTTTATTATTGAAGATGAAGCTCGTTTTTTACTTCATTTATTTATAAGATTATTGACTTATGACATTTTATAACTAAATATTTGTTTTATTATTGTCATTTATAATTTAGTGGATCGATTTATAGTTTGACGATTCATTAAGATCACAATTCTGTACTTACTATTACTTATATTGAATAAAAACTATTTTTTTTCGTAGACTGACTTATTCGTAGAAAGTCAAATTATAGTTTTCCCTACACATGTCGGGATTATTCATTTTATATCGATGTTTGCGTATTATATAGCAAATCTGTTGAATGTTTGTTTCATTGCGATACATGAAGTGAAACAATGCAGGTGAGAGTAGTAAGACTGAGGTAACTGAGTACCTTTAACATTCCCATAAGTTCATATATTTTTCCGATAAAAGTTACGGTCGTTCTTTATGCAGGCATCCTAATTGTTTTCATTTAATTCTTACTGGCCCAGCTCTTACGTTTCTAAATACAAGTCTGTTCACGTTTTAATTTATTTTTTACATGATAATACACTAGGGATTCAATGTTAACCGAGATTTTTTTTGCAATCGACTGCGCCTTAATAATTTTATCTTTCTACCATCTGTTTTCGTAGTTCTTTTATAGTTCGTTATTTAAAATCGACAAACTCGAAAGCTAAATCAAAATTCGAAAGAAATCCGTTATCTATTTAAATTGAAACTTGTTATTAGATAATATTTTGAGAGTCGAAGGTATTTTATGAAAATATTTTTAAAAATTTGAATACAATTTTTCGAACAAAGAGACGCGTATCCACTGTTTGCTCAGGTAGACGGGAACACGGGATAGCTACCTGGGATAAGTAACACCTTCGTACTTGCTCCAAACTATATTCTAGTACATAGCGGTGTGTAACCAACCGCCCAAACGAGAAAGCGAATCGAACAAAAAAGCCCATATGACTGACACGGAGCTTTGTTCCTGCACATTCCTATGCCGTCAAACTGGATTTCCTACATCGATAGCTGCAAAGCGTATCTTAATGCAGCCGTGATTTTGTGGTATAACTTACCTTTTTAAAAGTAACCGTAATTCTACACCGCGTAGATGTAACGCACGTTTCTTCGTTCAATTCAAAACAAATACACACTCAATATGATTGTATCGTTACATAGATCATAACGTACTAGTATACGTTGTTTATTTTAAACGAGCGACGGTTACGGCCGCACAGCACATCTGCCGCGTGCGAGCAGGGGACGCGCACTGGGAACAACAGAACTTCTTACTTCGGGCGCGGACAATAACTGAGCAAAGGCGTACGCGCACAATCGCGCTCGGTTCAAAAAAAGCTGTGTCGCCTTAATTGTTAGTGTCGTGTTTGAATGCATTATTTTAAAAGCTTGAATTTAAAAACAAAAATAAAATGTATATTTTTTGTAAAATATTTTTTTTTTTAAATTATTGATTAACTAAAAAGTTAATTTGTTAAATTATTTTTGAACGAAAACATAGGCATGTGGTAAGATAGAAATTTGTTATTGTTTAGGCAAATATTTTTGGTAACGAAATAATATTTTTTAATTATTAAAAAATGCCTTGTAGGTTATATTGAAGATTGATTCCTAAAACGTTTTCCCTAAAAATCAACTTTGACTTTGTAAAAAAGTTTTTATGTTATTTTCTTCACTTAAAAAATATTTTTACTAAAAAAAGATTTTTATACAATTTGCGCTATTTTATTTTATATTTTCAAGCGTTTACGAATACTCACTATCAGGTATAGGTACTGGTTGTAACTGTAAAATTAAATTAATGAACAGTGAAAATTGTAACTTGTTGACAGCTTGTAAAAAGTCAACAGATTTTTAAACGAGTAGAACCACTGTAGTGAAAAATAAAAAAAAATCTCCAAAAAAATTGTGTTTAACGTATGCTATCTTAATATATCATCATTAACCGGACGACATCCACTGCCGGATATATTTCGCCTTCGTGTGACGTGCGGCTGCTGCAAACATGAAGCAGACAGAGCCCGTCCCTCTCCGCGGTTGTATGTCGGAGTAAATACACAGTAGTCGATCGCCAGAGTTCACCAGGGAACGAGTTTTGTCTTATAGCCGTCTCGCGTCTCACATTTCTCCGCACGACGACATTTTTTGTGCCATTTTTTTTCTTAAGTTGAGTCATGAACTTGAAAACGATTTTAATTTTATAAAAAAAAAACAATTATGAAAATACCTTTATATTGACATTGATGAGTAATTACATTATTAGTAATTGGTCTGAGTAAATAAATTAAGTATTTTTATTTAATGGTTTTAGGCGAATCAATTGCTGATATTTTAATCACCTTAATTTATAAGATGGGTTTTTAAGGATGAAATATTTTATAAACCTAAATAATGTCTAAAGATAACTAAAAATAACCCGGATCTTTTAAATTAAATTCTTTTTTTCTATTTAAAATGTCTATGTTCACACAAGAACTCTATGACATTTGCTACGGTAACTGTACGGTTCGATCGTACATTGTGCGGCGTCAGTGACGCCCCGGATATACATATAAATTATAATAATTTCGCTATTAAGTCAGGCCGCAATAACCAATCATCAGCGTTCTCATATCATCAACCAACAGATCACTTGTGTATCATTTAACAAGCATCTCAAGTTGTACGACAGCACGTACATCTTTATGGTCCTTCGAGCCGGATCTGAGTCAGCGGAGGATAAGTCCTTTCAAAACTATGCACATGAAACTTTTGTAATTTACATAACACAGCAGGTGATAAATAGACTACATATAAGACCAGCTGAAGCAAGCTGCCTATACCTGCTTGCTCGCTACAGAATCCTGCAGCCATTTGTAATGCCTCATGCGACAAATCAACCAAAGAAATTTTGGTGCCGTTGTGCTTTATAAAATAACATTTCTAGATCTCTGACCTCTTATGTAGTGTCAGTAGTTCCAATGGTAGGGCCAGATACTCCTGGTCTTTCCGTATATCAAAATAGCGACACCAAGAAGGCGAGGCAAATGACTAAAATCACGTCCGCTACCTCAGAAACGGAAATTCCTAAGTGCTTAAAGTTCGCGCCAAGTTCTCCCATGAATCACTTTAATTTAGCCTTCATAATTCGAGTTATAAATTTTGCATAGCAACATAATACAATGCATATTAGCAAAATAAGGATTTGTATCGATTTTATTTTTATAACATAAGGAGCAGGCTAACTTGGGTAACAAGTGGTAGTACCATGCTGCGATGCTATGGAATCGGAACGGCATGACCAGGTACCTCTTGCTCACAGGATAACGCCGTAGTGTCAGCTATGCTGTGGCATTTCGGGTGAGCAGTCAGTGGCCCATTGGAAGGGAGGGCAAGTTCAGTCATCAAAAAGTTCTGTCTGCTCGTAAGCCTCTGATTTAAAAAAAAACTTATTGTAACATTCCGAGCACGACAACGAAGACCATATTGTATTCCTAGTATATTCTTCCAGCAGTTATGTGAGATTATTGCCCTGTCTATTGAATGAAGTTCCTATTACATAATTCATGCGAATATATCCAATGGCGCGTTACGACCTTCATTAGAATATTAACGAATATACAACTTGTTCTCACGCAGACCGTCCACGACGTCTTTATTTATCAATTTTCTTCAATGCGTCTATTATGAAGTCAAAGCCTAAAGGAATTTATAAAATTACTAGCTCAAATAACAATTGTCAGTCTGTAGTATAGGAGCCTATTTCAAAGAAAACAAAAAATATTTCCTCATTATAAATATATTATAACTGATACAGACGGTACGGTTTCCTGAGTATGGGGAAGGAGGAGTGAGGTGGAAAAGTTCCCTTTTCGCCCGCAATGTAAAGAACAATAAACTATTTTGAATGCGGTAAAATGTGTTTAGATAGGTCTATTCATTCGCAAGTTATTGATGGTTTAATACGTGCATACACTCACGCATCATGCAGGGTCTACGCATGACCGCAGAGCCTGGGTTATTGCCTTTCATAGAATGACTTAAGAATACAGTTGTATAAATTTAAATTTAAGATAGAACTGAAAGTTTTCAAACTGCTGCCCGTCTTTTACTAAACATAACTAGAAACTTGCTATCAAATGATAAATCCGCATTGATGTCCGGCCATCTTTTTGAGGGCTAGGATGGACACACACACAGCATCTACGTCAAACTTATAATACCCCACATTTTGCGTTGTTAAAAATAAAAAGTACGTAATATTAAATTGAAAACACTTGTCCTCGTTCAAAAGATCAACTCAGATGGACCTAATTAATAATAATTTACCGTTCACGAAAGGTCTCGATCCTTCGGCCGGGGGTCAGCTGTGCTGTTATTGGCTAGCTATGTCGTCTACCTGATGCACGGACCGCTCCATTTTTTATGCACTCATTGGAAATGGCCAATTCTTAATCCTGCCATTTTTGAAATTCTCTATACGTGAATAATTGCTTGAGACTTTCGCGTTTGTTACTTATTTGGTAGTTGTTTTACAGTCGAGCAAAAGTTGCTTTCTTTAGTACCTTTGAATATCTTATCGTGATACAGCCCTTAAAATAACTTCAAAATACGTTATTGAATTTCTCAGTCGCGCTACTTCGGCAATTATAATTTGGCTAATTCATACATGATGTTTTCGTTTATACTCGGAATTATAATTCGATTCCACATTTGACATTAGCTACTGTCATTTTATAAAATAATGATACCACATTTATCATAATAGTGATGAACACAACAATCGATAAACAATCGCGATTTTATGTTTATGTAATTATAATTAGTTATAATGTCGGTGTGCCAATTAAAGAATAGATCATTGATTTTTATTGAAATAAATACATAATAATTCATAATAATCATTATTAATTAATAACAAGTGCTTTATTTTATTAAAAGTTAATATTTCTGTTTTTTATATTATTTTGTCATATAATTTAAAAAACAAAACTTATAATAAAAGAGCCTTGATAGATAGTTTTCTGTCCTGGCAATTCACGCGAGATCGGACAGCTACCGCCATTTTGTTAATCTTGCCATTCGGCTTCATTCTTCCAGTCTGACTGCACGAATTATTATAAATAAATAATAATATCTGTGGACTTTACACACCACGTTAGCCTAGCCCCGTGTTAAGTACCGTAAGGACTTGTGTTACAGGTACTACACAACGGAATATATTTAATATGTTTTATGAATTTTAAGAAATGTTACATATTTAAGATTTTTATTATAGAAATACAAACAATACAGAGATAAACATCCATGACCCAGGCGGGATTCGAACCCGCGACCCCTGGCGCAACATGCTCCACTTATCCGAGCCCTGTACCACTGCGCCAGGCTGGTCGTCAAAAATATCTTGTTTAATTGCTATATTTGGTTATTTTGTTAAAGTTTATTTACGTCGTGTTTGTTGTTACGTTTTGTGAACTTTGAGTGTTTCTTTTTTCAAAATGGATCCTCAGCCAAGTACATCACAAAAAGACGCGGACATATTCTTGTCCCCAAGAAAAAAACGTCCACGAAATACTGAAAAAGTAATGATCCGCAACGTCTACAAGTACGTGAAAAATGAAACTTCTGTGCAATTGGAGGCCCATATTACAACCATTTGTTTTATTTCTCATGTTCCTTCATTATCACATATTTTTTTTAATTTCACATATAATTATTATAGAAAACTCTCAGATACTTAATTAATCGTCATAACTAAATTATCCGTTCAAAAATATTTAATTTTTTGATGTAGGTACTTAGTTTCGATTAAAGTAGCAGTTGATACTACTATAAACAAGAGGAATCGATTCGGAAATATTTCATTTTTGTATCGAATTATTTCGCAACGTCACTATTTAGTACTTGTCATAACGTTACAACACTGAAATTGTCAAATCTGGAATCGAATTAAAATTCCGAGTATAGATTTAATGAGCCCTTATTTGAAACTTTTATTTATTTCAATTTTAACACTAAAACTCACCGCGACAGCACAGTTGTCACTTAACGTCGCTATCATGTAAGCGAGAGGTACTCGTCCGGTCGTGCCGGCCCGATTAGGCTGCATGCATTGTGGCACTACCTCTTACTATGTGTTCGAGAGTTATCTCCCTTCCTGGTTTTACCATCCCTATTTGGCTGCAACGCTGCAATAATAAATTTGTTATTTATTGTCTCACAATGTCAAACTAGTTCTATTGTTAAAACAAATTGTCTTTGTTGCTAATTGCTTTTAGTTGGTATATAGTTTGTTTTGACTAGTACATCCTGTAGAATGTGTGTTTTAGTCTATTGTCGCTATTTCTGTGTAACGGCACTAAGCTAGTGCCTATATTGTGTACATCTATTGTGTTTGTAATAAATATTCATTACCTTTCGAACGGGCAACATTCTCTACATGAATAAAATTTACGAAGCATAGTAAAAATTCTTGCATGGTGACTGTAACGCGTGAGTATGAGACCTGACCTCTGACAGATATTCCTCAGGGCCATTGTATTGTGGCTGAATCACATCGATTGAGAAACTAAGAGACAGTCTTATCATTGCAAATTATATAATAAACCCCTCATCTGGTCTGTCTGTCACGATGAACCCAAAATCTAAACAGATTTAGACGGCCCAACGGATTCCCCTGAATGGACGGAGAAAGGCAACTCTACTGCATATTCTCTTATCTCTTTTTATGTCATAGAAACTAACAAAGTGGTTTAAGCACCCTATGACAAGCGAGGACCGAAGCCTAACAGACATTCGCAAAAACTCTCATTGAACGAGACTACAGTCACACAACAGTCGAAACGCGGCATGACTGTCTCGTAATCCCAGTGTTATGGTACCTACTTCTCAGCCGACGTCCTCGTTCATGGAGGTTGTAAGAGGTAGAAGCGGCATTGTACCTACCTCTTACAATCTGCAAATCTGGATGAAGCGGAGAAAGGATGCCAACGCATCTGTATATGCGTATGTCTATGTGCGTCAGTAGTCATGAAAATAGCTTATCTTGTACTTAAAATAAATAATAGTTAAAAAAAACTAAAAAAACACGCTTCATCAATCCTGCAATCAATCCTGGCGATAATAAGGATAATGGGAAACTGTTATGAAATTATTGCATTGTCATCGATCCTTGATACGTGTGCAAAGTTTGAAATTAATCAGACTTCTGGAAACCGGTGAAAATTAAGTTCAAAGATTCCGTTACATACATACATACAACCCGAGCTAATAAAAGCGTGTTAAAAATCATCAAGAACTTTACGAATATTGTCTCGATGTATGTCAAAGTAAATGTGAATATACTGAAATTACGTTACCCCGATAGTAACTGATGTGCGTGGAACAATAATGAACATAATTTGTGTTTTAATGAATTCAACGTAGTTACGTGCACCTTGAATTAATAAAGAATAAATTCTGAAAACGTACATATTGTGATATATGGAAGGTTATGGGATGGAGGCCACGTACAGGACACGGAGTTTTGGTACAGCAAGAGCCACAATTATCTCACGGAGGGATTCTATCTCATGGAAACAACTCCAGTTGAATGTAGTTTGTTTGCTCAATTGTACTGTATATTCTTCAGGGAATGACAAAGGATCGAAGATAATTGTGATAATGACGAGGACGATGAGGATGATGATAATGATAGCGATGTAGTCAGTAATGATGATGATGATGATAATGTCCATGGTGATGATGATAAATTTAATTATTTACGTAAATTGAGCAACACATGTTATGTGCAGAAAAAAAATGTGGTTCCGATTTCCAGTCTCGTGGTTTCTTGTCACATAAATTGGTTGTTACATGTCCTTTGACCCCCTTTCTAGTTTGCACATCCGCCTATGAATATGAGCTCAATTTTTAGAGATCAATGGAAATAAGATTGAGTTGCCTTTGTAGGTCTTCAATAGCACGGCAGAAGAAGAGTACCTAACTGATAATAAGGAAATCGCTTGCAAATGTCGATCTCCGAAAAGTATCGTATTAGTGAAGTTCATTGTCTTAATAAGTCAGTAAACATTGGTAGAACTACAATAAGATCCACAATTATCTCATAAGGAAAGATAGACAACTACAGTTGAATGTGAGAATGGAATCCGATTTGTCATTCACATGATCTATATTTACCATGGAATGGTAAAGGGTGGAAATTGATGATTATGATGATGAAAATGATGATGAGGTTGATAATGTCGATAAAGATGATGATGAAAAATGTATATAGATTACACAACACATGTTCTGTGCAGAGAAAAATGTGGTTTGGATTTGCAGTCTCGTGGTCTCTTGGCACATGCCTCGGTTGTTAAGTATTATCAGTTGACGCGGCGAGTTTGCACACTTCTATGAACTCCTCTCATTTAAGTCCACTGGAAATAATATTCACTGAATTTTGTAGGTTTGAAATTGCACACCTGAAGAAGAGTACTTATTGATTAGAAAATCGCTTGCAGATGTCGCAGGAAATTTTGCGTATTTGTCAAGTTTACTGGCTAATTAATTATGCCTATTTAAATTTAGAGGCAATTTTTTTATTATATTTATATAATATAAAAAAAAGATAGTTATAAATATGTCTAAACAAATAAATATTTGAGAACAATGACACTACGCTAATCTTGTTTTGCGGTATGCAGGTAGGAACTAGTTATACAGGTACCAAACAATAAATTTCCATGTTATACGTCAGAATTTTTTCTCAAAAAATCTTGCATAGTCTTAAATTTAAGATATTAATAATACCTATCCAGCGACGGGCGTTTGATTTGGAAGATTGCATATTTGTAAAACGAAATCTGGTTTTTTTCGAGTCAATGGCCAGAAAAATGATAAATGGTTGCGTCGTGATATGGAGATGACATAAAAACGGTGACAGGATACGACTGGCGCATCACATGCTGGTTCCAGTGTAACTGGTTTAGTGACCGTTACTCGAGCGAACTGGTGCTGAAATATGTACCCGTCTGCCTGCTCGCCTCGTTAGTCGCGAATAGTGAAATTGGAATTAAAAAATATAGCCAGTAACCACCAAGAAATGATTTCATCAACGATCTTAGTAGTTTTCATGTTTGCGGACGAAAAATATCTTGTCGTAGTTACGTTTTATCATGTAATCTCGGAGAGATTTAAACCGTTATCGTATTGTAATAAGATGCATTACTATCAAAGTTGAGGATCAATGAAATTCATTCAAAAGTGCTAAGCTTACTAGATGCTAGAGTAAAAAACAAGTGTATAGAATGTAAACTACGAAAGTACAAAATAATTTAATAATACCTAAATAATAAGATAATTATAATTTAATACGCAGAAGTAAATCTGAGTAGCTAACAGCTTATGTATCTAGTATTATATTAAAGAGCTAAGACTAGACGCCAGTTTAATAAAATATGCTAATATATTCTCATTGTAATTTTAAGCCCGTCTACTGAACTGGATAATATTTCCTACCAAGGACATTATGTTCAAATGTTTCCTTAGCGATGCATTCCGCAAGACAAAAGTGTAACAGGTTGCAAGTAAATAGATAGTCAAAAGACATCGGTATCAGAAACTGGTTGGATCCCTCGAGGCTCTGTACAAGATCCTTTTCACTTTCTTATTTAAATAAACGACTCATCTTATTCGTAAACCATAGTATTGTTTATTAATCTCGACATATTATATCTTCTATAATCTAAAGTAACTAAATATTCTTTATACCTACATAGACCTATTGTTAGGTGAGATATGTTTATTCCCAATTAAAAAATACACATACAATTTAGAAAATAAATACTAAAAAAAAAAGATATGATATACAAATGTCATTGAATCTAAAATAGAATTTCTATAAATGAGATGACGTGCAGGTATAAGAGTCTTAGTTTAACGCTTGTCTATCACGTTTGTGGTATAAAAAATATATTGCCATGCTGTACTCAATTCTCTACCCATTGTCCTAAAGTTTAGATTTCTGGTCACATCCGTTACTTCGCATGCAAATATTTGTGTTGCGGTGCCGGTTGAAAGCTCGTTCTAACTGGTAATTACGTAATTATGCTATCACACTTGCAAAAACAAATCCTTTGCTGACTTTTAGAACCAGGATCAAAACTTGTTATAAGAAAAAAGGTTATAAAGATTTACTTACATATAACATGTTTGGATGCAGAAATTTGCAACGTAGCATATTATTTTTATTAATTATTATCATTATTTTTGCCATGCCTTAATTTCAACTTCATGAATTGGTCTAATCAGCTTTTGAAATGCAAGCTCAAAAAGAGTTGACAAAATAAATCGTTTATCTGAACTTGCATTCTTTAACACTACAGTACACGCGCCCTTTTTTTACACAGGTACACGCGTGGCCTACTATAGTAGTCCACTTTAAAATATCAATTACGTGTTTATGTACAACTATCTTATTAAAACAACAAATAAAATGGAAAAAGTATTTATTTATCTTAGTTTTAAAATCCTCTTATTTGTAATAAGCTATTTAATAAATGTTATATCAGTAAATTAGAAAATATTTTTTTTTTTGTTCAGCCTATGTTGTCCCACTGCTGGGCAAAGGCCTCCCCCAAACTTCGCCAACCATCCCGGTCTTTTGATTTCTCCCACCAGCTTTTGTCGAAGGCATCGAGGTCGTCCCGCCAACGTTTCCGCGGCCGTCCTCTGCGTCTCGCTCCGTCCGGGGCCCACTGAGATGTTATGTTAAAATATATAAGGGAAAATATAAAAAAATGCACTTCTGTGTTCAATGTTAGATTTTTTAATTTAAAACTAAACTTAACTATTATTTTCTTTGGTTTCCTAACATTCAAAACACACAGTTGCCTGGTGATCAGGATAGATCAATTAATTGTAAGATTTATAAATTTGTATATCTAAAATGTACCAAAAGTTGCATGCATGAATTTGGTACACTAATACACGCGCGGACTACCTACGTGGGCCCACGATTTTGACTTCAAATTGCTCCGGTGTGCATATGCACTGAGTTTGCGAGAGGTACTGACGTTGTGACGAATATATCGGACGAGGATTACCAGGAATCACTAGATTATAGAGCGCCAAACTGTAAAGTTATTGCAAAAGAGTTGCCCTGGTCTTTGGTATAGTACTCCGCGCGTGAACTCTAGTGTTAAAAAGGCTTAATTGACGAAAAAAGCGGTTAACGATGAAGTGTGTTAAACAAAAGTAACATTTTAGAGTAAGTGTACTTTCTTTTATTTCAATAAAATATATATTTCAAAATGTAACAATTTTTCAAAATTCTTCTCATCGGTTTTTCTTCGTCTACTGCTGAGCATAGAATTCCAAACACTTGCACGAGGCAGCCGCACTCATTCGATACCGGTTTGCGCACGCGGCTTTGAGTCGTTTCTGGAGTGCGGTGGTCCATCGTTTGTCGGTTTTTCAAAAGAATTCGAATATTAAAACTATGGAAGAACTTTGAGGGCCAAGCGCAAAAAAGGTACACACAATCTCTATTTATCAAAGGTCAATTAGGTTATTAAGCGATTAAAATCACTGCCATTCTCCGATGAGGATTTAATATGTATATTCTTCCCATCTTAAATTGTGCTTCTTACTATCATTAACCTACCTCGTGTTCTAGTTGTAATTATTTTCAGCTCGAATAATAATTTTTAGCCGGAGACTCGAATCAAAGGTTGTGAGGTCCCGGATTTGAGTCCCAGGTCGGACCAAAAAATGCTATTGCGATTTTTCAATTTTTGACTACAGTCCGAAGTCGGGTAGTTGAAGGTCTTACATTCCCGGTCCTCGTTGAGCACGTTAAGCCGTCAGTCTTGCGTCTGATTTCTCTCTGATTGCAGCAGTGTCGACGCGCAGATTTGTGCATTCTAACATGGCTGCGCAGTTTTCTAGTTTCTATAGATTAGCCAGCGTAGTCAGAATTTGTCTGGGAGGTCGTTACTATTTCTAGTGTCTTCAATGTATAGAACAGTTGCTGTGCTTGCTCTCGTTTTACGTTAAATGAATTTCATGACTCTGATCTTGGAGTCCTGTGAGAGTTCCCCATATGTAATTGGGATCTTCTGTGATCGCTCCAAAACCATAGAATCTGTAAAACAAGTAACGTAACTCCTCCAATTCCATATATTAAGAGTACAATGTTCTACAGCTGTAGTCTGGTAGTCAGTAGAAGGTTACTTTGCCCGATCAGATTATATCCAGGGGTTCCACAATGGTCTATATTGGAACCATTTCTATAGTATTTTACGTTACCGATTTACCACACAACAAGTCCAATATATGTATACCTATAGCATTATGCTTTCAGGACTTCTTTGATTTTCAAAGTCAGCTAGGTAATTTACGAAGATAGGACAGAATAAGGCTCTATTCAGTTTATTCGGGATAGAAGGTAGCTTATGTGTATTCTTTCTACAGCGTAGTCTATAGTACCTACTCGTATAGTACTTATCATTCATCTAAATCCGATCGGTTATTCAAACATTTTTCGAAACTTTCGCATTTGAATTCTGGTCTTTCCCCCGACTTCGCGCGATATAAACAAAAGTGCATTCATAAATATTTGAATAAATTCAAATTAAGTAGTGACATTTAAAATAGAGAAATTTTAAGATGTGGCTCGGGCCACTCATTATTGTATAATAGTACATGCAACCGTATTTTGAAGCCGTGTATACGATAACAACATAGATAACAAGCTAAACAACGGATGAAATGATTATTGAGGATAGCTATAAATAAATCCGTGGCTATCGGATGTACTCGTTACGAATACGACCACGCTGCTTCTTGGCGACTGAGTCTTCGAGGTACTGTGTTTCACTGGAGTTTTCCAATCAGTAGGAAGTAGTGTAATGCTGCGTGCGTGCAGCCGAATTGGGCCGGCACGACCGGGTACCAATCGCTTACACCGGCGTAGAGTGAAGTTATCCTGTCGAGTTTTGTTAGGTTTGCAAAATTTAACAGGTTTAAGT
>LUGF01030106.1:247825-258691 GCA_001625245.1 Calycopis cecrops
AAAATCGGTAATTATTTTTTTTTCAATAACCCAATTGAGTCATAAAAAAATATTAAGATGTTCAACTTAATAGATATTAAAGAAAGAGAGATCCGATAAAACAGTGAAAGAATACAATGGTGGATTTTTTTTGTAGCACTCCACACTCGGGTACGGTGTTCCTGGTCCTCGTGTCAATCTGCAGTCTCCTGGACGAGAGCCGCTTCCAGCACTTCAGACCAGTGCTAGATGTGTACATCGAAGAGCACTTCTCAGCGGCGCTGGTTTATAAGTACGTATTTGTTTGTTTACAGAAAAAGCTACCATTGTTACAAATTAAACGTAGATTACGAACCATTATGGGTTAATGTTTCGTAAAAGTAAAGGGTTCAAAATAAAAGGATTTTACAGATTTACGAGGTAAAACAAATGAACACATTTCTGGAGTTGGGAGATGAATGTTAACAATGACGTCCTATGTCAAATTAAATTAATAATAATCGTTTTGTGCCATAATTCGTGTAAATGTGCTGAAACAGTTCGCCTTGATAATTTATTTCACATTGGTATGTGTATAAATATATGTAATATTATTTATTTGTTTGATTTGTAAGAAATAAGGATATTTTTTTCAAAAACAAATTGAGATAGAAAAGAATATAAAGTGGATGTCGCCTGATTCCGTGTTTGCTACATGCAGCATCCACTTACGTATATTTAGTCCGAACGGGTGTTATGTGTGTACAGTAAAACCCCGCCATGACATACATGTTCTGCCCCCAGGGGCCTGCTGTCTTCGGTACAGCATTGCGCCGAGTGGGCGGCGGGCGCGGAGGGTCAGGAGCCGATCCGCAAGTGTCTGCGCTCGCTCGGCTGCGTGTTCCGGCTCGCCGTGCGCTCGCGCCGACTGTTCGCGCGCGCCACCGGCGGACAGTACGAGGACAGCTTCCGGCGAGACGTGCGCGCCGCGCTGCACGCGCTGCGGGCGCTCGCGCACCACCCGCACCGGGAGCACCTGGCGCCCGCGCAGGTACACCTGCCGCACTATACACGCGCACAGTACAGCCGTCTGCTGCACTATACACGCGCAGAATACGAAGATAGCTGCCAGCGAAATGTGTGACACAAATATAATTACTCAATTTCTGTTTCATAATAACAAGTCGTATAATTCTAACCAACTAACCTTTTTCTTCTGATGGTTACTCCCTCGAATTTTTGTGGGATTTATTCGTGTTTTATAATTATAAAACCGATAGGTGGCGCTGATGTGGTCGTGGGCGAGCGTGGTGCGAGAAGTGAGCGCGGCGCTCGGTCCGGTGGAGGCGGCGCGCGCCGCCGCCGGCGTGTTGGACGCGCCCGCACCGCCCGCGCCCGCGCCGCTCGCGCGCGCCCGTTTAGCCGCCGCGCAGGAGATACTTAAGGGGCCGCTAGGAGAGGACCCAGGTATGCGCTCCGTTTACATTTAGACTGTTTCCATAGCAATTCGCAAGGCAAAGAGCATTAAATTGTGTATCATCAATGTGTAAACGTATCGTTTCCCGCCTTGTAGATAGTATAGTATAGTAGTATCCTTTTTTATTATTTTTTATGGAGGGATAGGGGGGCAAACGAGCACTTAAAGCCATTTCACGACTACCGACGCCTGTAGATGCGCGAACATACACAAAGACTATACAGATGCGTCGCCCTTCTTTCTCTTTTCACTTCCTCGAGTCACCGGCTACTTACACACCGCACGAAACGCGAAAGCACAGCTGTCACTTTACGACGGTGTCGTGTAAGCGTGAGGTACCTTCCCGGTCGTACCGGGCCACTTCGGCTATATGCATGGATGAAGCGTGGCACTATCTCTTACAAAATCATATTATTATCAAGAACCAAGTATCTAAGAACTGTCACTCTACATCGGTTTCGTGTAAGCGAGAGTACCTCCCCGGTCGTGCCGGCCCAATTCGGCTGTATGCATGCGTGCAGTGTGGCACTACTTCTTACATAAAAAGCATGCATGCAGTGTGGCACTCCTCTTTTATGCCGACAATTTACATCAATAATGAAATCTCAAATAAATAATTATATAATAAAAATTACAGATCTATTTTTAATAGCATTGCAGCGCCTGATAGTGTATCAAATTTATAACTTGTAATAAATGGACTGAATGTGTAAATATTACTTCGGGTGGCAGTGAATACTTAAAACACTAAACGTAAAAAACTAAACATAAAAAAAAAATAAAAAAAAAACTGTCAAATAACTAAACTGCGTAATGCACACTCGTTTTAACTGATATTTTTCCCTGCAGTGCGAGTTGCCGTGGACGTTAAGATTTCTGAATTTCTTTTCTCTTTTAATTTGCAGAGGCGCGCAACATAATCCTTACCACCGCGTGCCACCACTTACGCTCGCACCTGGCGCGCCGCGACGAGCTGCCGCAGTGCGCGGACATGCTGTCCGAGTTAGTAGCGCTGCTGTGGCGGCGCGTGGACCCCGAGGAGCCTGTTGATGATGATGAACTGGATCCAGACGTGGATGTGCTCTGTCTGAACACGCTTGATGTGCTGGTAGAGACTGTACTGCATCTGATTGGCGGAAACTCGCCTGTGCTGGTGAGTAAGGACACGTGTGATAGATTGGTGGTCAAGACTGTGCTGCGTCTGATTGGTGGATGGATGCATGCGATTGGTTCTGGTGAGTAGAGAGTGCACATATTGTCGGAGCTGGTGGCGTTACTGTGGCGACGGGTGGACCCCGAGGAGCCTGTTGATGATGAGGAACTGTTTCCAGACGTAGATGTGCTCTGTCTGAACATGCTTGACGTGCTGGTGGAAACCGTGCTGCATCTGATTGGTGGATACTCGCCAGTTTTGCTGAGTTTTAAAAAAGTAATTTTAGGGCTAACTAAAAGTTGTAATTTTAGGACCTGCTCTAAATGGGCTTTTAGCAAAGTCAAGTCTAGTCAAGTCATCATGACCGTTAAATACCTACGTGACACTAATAATTGAAATAATAGGAAATGAAGGGCCAACTGAATAGACTTTGTTGCTGATCCCGCATATACTAAAGTACAATAGTTAGGTATGTGTCGCAAGGATTGATACGCGTGAACAGTACTTTAGGATGTGAGCCCGTAACAATAACAATATGGTTCAATTAGACACCGTAGCCTCAGAAAGTGAACTTACGTCAATGCAAGCCTGTATCTAAATATATAAAAATATATTAGTTCAGTATTATCTACGAAAGTGCTGTGCCGATTTTAATTAAATTTCACACAGATATGTAACAATATTCAACTTAAAAATATGGGCTAGATTTTATTTTATATTTATGATCGCGGTGTTGTTAATGCCACAGCAGGGCGTGTCCGTTTAAGTATATTTTTGTTAGTAGTAGTAGTGTTTCCTATAAAAAATGAACGAGTTTTCACTGTACATGAACATGGACTAGTGTAGTATTAGTAACTTTATAAGCAATTCATTATGTTATAAAATTGTCATTTTCAGCACAATAAAATAGTTATCAGCTGCATTCAATTGGAACGGTTTTATTAGTATCCCTCATCGTTTCGACTTACCATTTATCTTAATATATAAAAACGAATGTTTGTCTGTATGTTCTTTATAGAATCGTAAACTATACATTTGATCATGTGATGGTCTTTAGCAAAGTTGTTGTGCATGAGCTCGGGAAGGTTTCTGTTTTGGTAAGAGGTAGTGCCACACTGCATGCTTGCATGCAGTCGAATTGGGCCGGCACGACCGGTTAGGTACCTCTCGCTTACACGAGACTGGCGTAAAGTGACAGCTATGCTGTCGCGTTTCGTGCGGTGTGTAAGTAGCCGGTGGCCCACGTAGGTGGGAGGAGAAAGGAGGGCAGCGCATCTGTATAGCCTCTATGCGGATGTTTGTGGGCGTCGGTAGTCATGAAAATGGCTCCGGCTGCTCGTTTGCCCTCCTATATCAAAAAAAAAAGACCAATTCTCGATAGATGGCGCCACGCATAGCAACTCACGCAGGGTAGAGCTAGTAATTATATAAATTTATAGATTAAATGTATTGGATGCTAAGACGTTAGCCCTTACAGCGTTTAAGCACCCAGAGCTTAATCCGGTATTAAGCTCTGGGTGGCCCGCGGCTTGGATACCTTGGAGTTGATGATCTGTGGGTACAAAAATGATTTTAAGGACTTTAAGCCTTACAGGGCTCGGGACTGCAGCCCTTTTAAGCCCCCACCTGGATCAGACGCTGCTAATCCACATATTTTCCCATCCAGGGCTCCATGGTGGCCGGCCTACTCGGTGTGATGGAGCTGCTGAGACCGGCGCACTACCAGCGGCTGTGGAGCCACCTCGCGCCGCATCCCCATGACAGGAAGCCGCTGAAGGACTTCCTCATGAGAGCCTTCCTCGTGTTCAGACACCTCATCGAGCAGGATGTGAGTTTACGTTTATTGTTGTTTTAAGAACGATCTTATGTTCTACGCAATCGTAAGAGATCCATTTGTTTAGTGAATTGGTTGTCTATGATTAGTCATAGACCGTACACTGAATATTCATACCATAGATGATGTCTATGGTTAGGTGCAGATGACAAGAGAGAGAGGGATATTTGACATGCAACCATGACTTAATGACAGCTACAAGCATATATCAACCGTAGGCAGAGAGCTGCGGATTACCAGTAAAGATTTTAGATTAGATTTAAGATTACCATAAGAAGCAACTTAGGCATCAGCTGTCAACTCTGATCTGTCAGACTTGTTCTACTTCCACTTGGCATGTGTATGTTACACCATTCTATCATTGCATATGTATGCACATGCGTATATTGTAGCCGAATTGAGCGATTACGGTGATCATTTTTTATAGCATACGGGGACAAACGTGCAATCGTAGCCATTTAAATGACTATTGACGCTCATTAACCTCCACGTGTGCAGATGCGTGTGTGTCCTATCAGTGGTTTGTAATCGTAACCAATAGCGCTTTATGTCGTCCGGCTATGATGCGTCTCCCCATACGACATGCCTGTAATATCTCGCTCACATCATATCGCTGTAAAGTGAAAGTTATGCGTAATTTCATATTTGGTGTAATATTCATTTAGTGCATATTACATTTCAGGTTTTCCCTTCGGACTGGATGGTACTGAGGGTGCAGAGTTGTAAAGTCCTACTGTCTGCGTTGCAAGAGCTGGCGAAGCCGCTATTGGAAAGGTTCCTGGGTGACGAACCTCCACAGTTTGATTCCCAGGTATGTTTATTTACTTGTTGTATGTACTTACTGTGATTAAGTGTCTATGTTTAAAACTAATACATATGCATCTATGAACTAACAAGATAATATTTTTTACATAACTTATATTGTCTTGAAACTCTCGAACATTCGCTTTTGCGCTCAGTTGGGCAGTACAAAGAAAATATAAATTTAGTTTCAAGAAATTCTGCAAATGTCTTGCTATGTAATGTGTGTATACAGGAAATTTGTGGACATGTGTAGTGAAGAAAATGAAGGTATGTGTATACAGCACACACTAACCTAATGTATTTGCATACCCACAGCTGTGGTCGGGATACCTCGAATTGGGCGTGGCGTTAGTGACAGCGAGCGCGCTACAATCTGAACGCTGGGTGGCGCGCGGGCCCGAGCGAGCGCGCATGCGCACCGCCGCCGGACTACAAGTTCTGGCCGTATGGACGCGTCTGGGTGAGTCTACTGAGTGTGTATGTAGCTGTAGGCGTGGCTCTAGTGACAGCAAGCGATTGGAGGCGCGTGGGTCCGAGATAGCGCGCATGAGCACCGCCGCTGGGCTACAAGTTGTCGTGCGGACGCGTCTGGGCGAGTTTACGGAGTGTGTATATACAGCTGTGGGCGTGGCTCTAGTGATAGTCAGCGCCCTAGAGTCTGCGAGACTACTACGACTACTGTATATACAGCCGTGGGTGTGGCTCTAGTGACAGCGAACTCTCTACAGTTGTGAGTAGAATATCTAGAACTGGTAGGCATAAGATGGATGTACCAGTTAAAGCTTTTGACTTTCTACTTTCGAGCGATCTCTTCCCAATGGAGCCCTTACTGCTCCCTATTCAACTCAGAAAGTGTTTCTATTAGCGTTTATCTGTGTGCAGGTAACGCTCAGCTCCAACTGATCGGTCCAGCGGTGGGCGCGTTACTCGAGGTGACGCTAGTACCGGAACTGCGGCGCGCGGCGCTCGGAGCGCTCGTAGCTCTCATGGCGGCCGAGCGAGCGCACGCGGGCTCCGCGCGACGCACCGAGGCGGCGCTAGTGGACAAGCTGGACTCGCTGGTGGCGGATAATAAGGCTGACGATCACTACCGACGGCTGTTCGATACTGTGTAAGTGCAATAGACTATAGATCTTTTTATGAATGGAGAGCAAACGCCTTGACAGACAGATATACTAGACTCGCAGGTAATAAGATCCATGATTAGTGTTCACTGATTCTATAGAAATAGACATAGTAGCACCGTAGAAAGTATAAACTAAAGACTAATTATGTTTAATGATTGATTTTATATTTTTAATAATATTGTCTAATGTACACGCATACTTTCCAAGGGAGCATTTGAGTTCTGTGTAAGTATTTTATTTACATATATTTTATAATATGTTATAAAATTTCAGACGAAAATTGGAACATATTGTCTTTAATAAAAATTAAATTATAAAAAAATAAATAAATACCTACCAAATAAAATATCATCAAATTAATGTATTTATTTATTTGATGTGCTTAAAACATCTACTTATGTACATAAAATTGGAGTATCTGTTTGTAATATTAGTATTATAGCTTTTTACAAAATGCAAATGAATGTAGGTATATATGAGGTACATATACAAAACTAACATTTTTTACAACTTTTGCCTGTATGTTTGTTCCGGCTAATCTATGAAACGTCTAGACCAATTTTGACACGAAATTCACTGGTAGATAGCTGATGTAACAAGGAGTAACTTAGGCTACTTTGTTCATTACTTTTCATAATTCGTAACTTCTACTAAAATAAATACGATGTGTGGTTTTTATCTACATTCTCTACATTTGTGTGTGAGGTCCCGACTCGGTGGTGGGTGAAATCAAAACGACTGTCCCCGATCAGATCTCGTTTATTACTGACTTAAAAAGATATACATGCATTTTATACTTATAATCTACCTACTACGTCACATCCGCAGACTGATGGAGCGCGTGTCGGTGGAGGGCTGGCGGGAGGCGGGCGCCGCGTTCGTGGGCTGCGTGACGCGGCTGCTAGAGCGGCTGCTCGACTACCGCGCCGTCATGCAGGGCGCCGAGCACAGAGACAAGCGGATGGCCGCCACTGTCAACCTGCTCGTGAGTACCGCAGATCTTTATACGTGGATAGCTAATAAAAATTTTAATGTACTTTATCTGCTGTAACATGTATATACAAATTGGTAGAACAGTTACCAATTCAACTACCATCGTGAAACCATTTTTTTTAATGAATTAAAGTATACAGTATAAATCCCACATAGTTTGTTTCGCTGGTTCTTCCCAGAGCTGTGTTAGGGCTCAACCGATGGTAAAGAATCCACGTTTAAAAGGAGAATTCTTAAATGCTGTTGTAATTACAAGATTGTGATGTTCTCGTGTTCCAGAATTTCTACAAGAACGAGATAGACCGCAAGGAGATGTACCTGCGCTACGTGTACAAGCTGCACGACCTGCACATCGCGTCCGACAACTTCGTGGAGGCGGGCTGCACGCTACTGGTCAGTGTTCATATATTTATATCGCGCTCAACAACTTGAGCGAGAGGGAGATAGATGCAAGATGTACCTGCGAACGTATGCTTATGCACTCCATCTCCTCTATGCAGCACCTCTGTCTTCGTATATCAATAGTGTAATAAATTATTTTAATATTTGGTACCTGAGTAACGTCGAGGTGTCTCTGTTCTTAACACCCAACTTCGACTTGACCATTCTGCTATGACCAACGTTATTATGGATGAATAAAGACATTTACTGCTTATTGACACATTTGGCACTTTTTTGAGTTCAATTGCAAGTTCGTCTTCCATGTATGAGTGCTTTATTTTTATCGTCATTTCATTTGCCTTATTTTTTTCTGATATTTCATTGATACCGTATGTGAATTTACACATCCGCATTCGCGCCCGTGCGCGTATACGCACGCAAGCGTGCATGCAAGCAACCGCAAAACTATAAATGAGAATCAATCGACGTTCGCAGCTGTACGCAGAGACTCTCAACTGGGACAGCGAAGCTCTGGGCGCGGACCCCGAGCACCCCGAGGTGGCCGAGTGGAAGAGGAAGGAGGCGCTCTACAACCAGGTGCTGCAGTACTTCGACCGCGGGAAGGTATGTTAGCGTTAACGGTACAGTGACGTCAGCATTGTCCGTGCAATCAAATCGACCGCTGGAAGGTGCGGTAACGGTGGAACCGTTCATTCATTCATTCATTCTAAACGCAATCAGAGTATATGCCGTCATCATCCTCGCAACGAAACCGACCTTAGGTGTGGCATACTCTGTTTGTGTTAAGAATTTATTGCCACAATACCGCCGCAAAGTGACTGCCACGCTGACAGGTTTCCTTAGGTTTTGTGAGGATATTAGAGGAGAGGAGTGGAAAAGGGCGAAATATCGCCATAAAAATTATGTGTGTCTTTGAGGGTCTAGTCGATGTGTCCCTGAGAAAACCGTTAAATTGTGAACGAAAGAACAAAGTTCACAATCTGTTTTTTTTTATTACCTGTAAAATTGTGAACCATCCGTGATTGGTCACATTGGAACATTTCTACCCTAGGTATTGACTACATAGCCCTGTACATTTTCCTATCGATTTATGACCCGAATTCTAGAGCGTAGTACATTTTTTACCACCAATTTAATTTGGCGGATACTGCTTTTGTTCTATGTTAAATGTGGGCAATGTTTTATGGATATATCGTTGTTTCTTAATTTATAAATGTTGAAAGAAACAGTAAGTGTTCCTTCAAAAAAAAAAAAAAAATATGAGTATTGTTTCGCAGTGTTGGGAGAAAGGCCTGCCTCTACTCGGCGAGCTGGCGTCTCTATACGAGGCGCGGTGCGACTACGCTCGCCTGGCGCACACTTTGCGCACCAACGCTACGTTCCTGGACCAGATACTACAGCAGCTAAGACCCGAGCCCGAGTACTTCAGGGTCGGGTTCTACGGCAAGGGGTGTCCGTTGTTTGTTAGGGTGAGTACGTACCAGTAATAGGTTTAGCATTTACGTTGAATGGATTTTAGTAAGAGGTAGTGCCACGCATGCCTACTGCATGCATACTGTCAAACTGCGACACGGGATACATCTGCTGTTACATCTTTCCAAGTTTTTAATTGAAAATACTGTGTTTTCGACGGAATGCAAGGGATTATAATTTGAAGCAAATAGTGAAGTAAACAGTGCATAATCAGTACAGGCGTATTTTTAGTGGATTTGCTCAAAAACACAGATTTTTAATAGATTATCAAGTAAGAAATATTATATTGAAGGTAGGCGTGAAAACTGTATTAATAATTTAAGCATACTCATCCGATGACAGTTGACACTTTTCTACCGATGACAACTGACAGCTGACAGCTGTCAATTTTATCAGTGCTTCCGGTGTGGCCATACTTATAAAATTACCCTCCCATCTCAAAACAATTAATTAATTTATTCATACTTGATATTGTTTGCTTTTGAATTTGGATAACGGATTTTCTCAAATATTGGTTACGGTAACAGCTGTGAACTTACGCAATATAAGAAATGAGTTGCTTTGGGTGTGAAACGCTATTAAATAAAGACAGATGTCTTAAATGCAACACGTGTGGGTCCCAATATTGTTATGACTGCTTGAATGTATCTACCAAATCGAACAACCCACTCAATGCAGAACAATTGGCCTCTCTTAGCTGTCCGGCTTGCCTAAATGTTACCAGGCGCAAATGCGACGATGACACACCTGTACGTCGCTCGCGCAATATTAAATCACAGAAAAGCGATATGAATGGATCATTCAGTCAAGTATCAAATTCTCTGTCCGCATTGAATATTTCTGTAGTCAAAAAAAATGAGCCAGTAACAATGGAGAGTATAAGCAATCTATTTGATATAAAACTCTCGTCGGGATCTGCGTTTATGACTGACTTGCGCATGGCTCTTAAGAAAGACATACAAGAGTTGGTAGAAGTTGAAGTCAACCGAGCAGTTCAAGAGCTTATAAAGGATTTTACTGTTACCACAGACTTCATAGCTGCTGAACAAAAGGATTTAAAGTCAGCAATTCGGAACAAGAACGACCAGATCAGGTTGATTGAATCTGAACTCTCTAAATCCCAAACGTGTATCCAAAAACTTCAGACTCGCTTATCTATAGTGGAAAAAGCCTCTCGTGATTTAAACCTTGAAATACACGAAGTACCGGAAGACAAAAATGAAAACCTCATAATGTTATTTAAGAGTCTCTGTAAACATCTAAAAGTTGTAGTTCCAGATTCAGACATCAGAGCGTGCCGTCGTGTTGCAAAATTTGACTCTAGCTCTAAGAGACCACGCAATATACTAATCACACTGTCTTCGCAAATTCATCGTGATGCTCTTCTATCTGCAAGCTCTCGCTTTAACAAGCAAAGTTCGAATGATAAACTTTCCACTAAACATATTGGTATAAGTGGTGCATCTTCCAGAATATTTTTATCTGAACACCTGTCTCCCGAAGCAAAAGAATTGCACAGTGCATCTAGACAATTCTGTAGAGACATGAATTATAAATTTGTATGGGTACGTTTCGGTAAAATTTATGTCCGCAGAGATGAGAAGAGCCCTGCAATTTTGGTGAAAAATTTAGATTTTCTTAATAA
>LUGF01030121.1:0-10588 GCA_001625245.1 Calycopis cecrops
GCTCGAATTACGCAACGGTCGTCGCGGTTGGCGCCATTCGTGACATTTGACAGCGGTCGGAACCAGGTGCTTTAATTCTTTTAGCTACTTCGTCCTCATCGATGGAAGCTTTCATCTCTTTTATATTAGTACTCGGGAGTATATATTATGTTGGATTATTTGGTGAGCTATAAAGGTTTTTATAGAAATCTGTTGCTATTTTGAGTATTTCCGTTCGGTTTTGTGTGTTGTTACTGTTGTTTTTCAGTTCTACGATCCATGACTTATGTGTACTTAATTCTCTATTCGCTTTTTTAGCGCTGCCTGTGACTTGAAGGCATCTTTCAATGATTTGTGATCGGTGTGCCTTATAATTTTGGTTAATTTGTTTACTAATGAGCATAAATAGTGCTTTTAATTCGTTTTTCATGGCCCTCGATTTCGGTTTTATTTTATGCAATTCTTGTCGTCTGGCGATGAGTGCCTTTGTCCGTGATGATATTATTTGGTTTTGCGCTGTTTTCGTGATTGAAGTTAGCTCATATGCTTTTTTCAGGCTGGTATCTATTGCATCTGTTATTTTATCATAGAACTTCTGTACGGTGTCTGTGGTGTCAAGTTGGCTTGCTAGGCAGCTGTTCAGTGATTCAATGTAGGTTTGCACTTCTTCTTCGTTCTTTAACTGGGATCTATGGCATTGACCAAACTTGCTGCGATGTTTTGTCTTGAAATATATTAAACGCTGCCCTAACAGGTCTGTGGTCTGAAGGATAAGTGATGTTTAAAACTTGTATGTTGTCTACATTTCTCGGTAGGTTTGTTAAAATGTAATCTAGTTCATTTTTTGTATTACCATCAGGTGATTTCCAAGTCCATCTCTGTTTATTGTTCTTTTTGAAGAAGGTATTCATAATGACTAGATTGTTCTCATACGCAAAATTTATGAGTCTATCTCCTCTATAGTTTCTATTTCCGTAGCCGTAGTTTCCAGTGACGATATCTTTTAGTTTGGGTTGACCAACTTTGGCGTTAAAGTCTCCCATGACTATTATATTATTTCCTGATAGCCGTATGGCTTTGTCGACAGTATTGTAGAAAAACTCTAACTCTTCTTCCTGCGAGGCCTCTGTTGAGGCGTAAACTTGAATGATACTTAAGTCAAATTTGTTAATATGCATCCTTAGCAGCGCTACCCTTTCTGAAAGTCCCACGTAACTTTTAACATATTTTTTCAATTGTCTTTTGATTATAAAGCCTACTCCATATAGTCCTGGTGTTTCTCCGATAGAGAAAAAAATAAATTGATCATGTTCCTCTATATTGTTGCCTAGTTTTCTGACTTCGGAGAGACCAAGAATATTGTATTTTACGTTTTTCAAAGATTCTGTTAGTTCCAGTAGGTGTGTATATGTCGTTAGGAGGATATTGTTAATTTATAAACACTTAATATTTGCAACGTATATTTATATTATACTGTATAAAATAGGTATATAATAGTAATATTTGAAATTTAGAAATTGAGCTTATTATATGTTTGGACGCTGATACAGTTACCTTCTTCATCAGGGTTAAGGCAAATTGCTGTTAGAATAAACTTTTTTATCGCATAATCATAACGATTTAACAAATTAGTTCGCTCGAGATTCATACAGAAATAATGATGTAATTAGAAGTATTAAAAGAAAACGATGAATTGTAAGATCCAAAAAATTTCAACAATTTTTAAATGCTGTTTCATTGCGACTAATTAAACGGTGAGAAGGTAATTCATGAGACATGATGAATTAAGTTTATTATTAATAAGTGTACGTATCGATATTTTGTATCGGGCGAATAATCTGCAAAACTTCATGTTCGTGTATGAATCCGTAATTATATTAATATTCCTTTAATATTATATAACGTATATGATAAAAAACATAGATTTACTTACACTTAGTAGTAGAACTAAGCAGATGAGGCAGGAATGCTTCATCAACTATATAAAACATTGAGATTCAGATACAATAATGAAACAACCCAAATATTTCTGGTCATTCGTTGAATCTAAAAAAAATGTTCAAATTCGAAGTGAATTTGAACTTGATTAGGATTAGAAGCTCATTCGTACATTAGGTAAGTGACGACATGAGAATATCGATAAATCTATCCCCAGAAGACATGTCGGGCTCGAACAGGGTTTTAACGATGGTTCACTTCAATGCGCCGATAAAATCTTGTACGTGTCTCTTGTACGTTGAACATGTACAAGTCACATCTCTGTGTAATAAAAGTAAACCTAATAGTGGAGTTCCTGGGGGTTTTTACCTCGGACTAGAGTTACAGTGAATGAATTAATATGATCGATGTGGGATATTGTTTTTTAAACTATAAATTGCAATGTTTACCCATTATTATTTTGTGCATTTCATCCCACATCGATCATATTAATCCATTCACTATAACTCTATTCCGAGGTTTCACGGTTTTATATGCTCCAGGCACTCCACTATAAAAGAAACGGCATTTTGGAATTGTCATGTAATGTCGTACCGTCTACGTGTAGGATCATCTTTATCGGTCCAATAATGAGATCAGATGGAACCTTTTAATTGTCTACCGACGCCTATAGATGTAATTTCTATGCTGAATTTTTGCCGTTCTTTTATTATTGTCTCCAAGGGGGCGCCGGAAACTTACAAACCGCAAGAAACGCGAGTGCATTTTCTTACATTACGGCCCTCAGGCCAGTCCATTGCAATAATAATAACATTCTTTATTCAAGCGACCATTACTGATTCTGGTTAGTACATAAAAGTCTTACAATTAAGTTAGTAGCTATTTTTAAAGTTTTAATTTTATATAATCTATTAATTAAGCAAATCGGCATGGCTAACTAAAAACTAAAAAAAAAAAACTAACACTCAGTATGTATATAGAACTGGTCTGACAAAGTGTGATAGATTTCGTAATTATCTTTGCACAAATGTTTAATAAATCCTGGTCTGATGATATCTATCTTAAAATATTAACAGTAAGATTTATCTGCATCCGTTTATGTGTAATTGTAAAGATAAATGACTGCCTTATTTAGCTTAGACGCTACGCAGAGGTCGTATCCACTCCAAGGCAGTACCATATACCCTGGCAGTACGTAATAGGCTTTATAAACATTCATGTTCATGTCTTCGAAAGCCTGATGATGGACCAAGAATTCAATCAGACACATCTATTTCTGTTGTAGTTAGCGGTGTCGAACTATCGATATTTCCACTTTTGATAGTTGACCTCGAAAATCAGTTGTAATATCGATAGTATTGATATTTTTGATACTATAGATATTATCGATAGAATAAAATATGGCAATCCTATTTATGAACTAATATAGTGTCGATACTATCGATAGTATAGATAGCACAGCGACTATCGAAGTTAGGTACTAGCGATAGTATTGATGCTATTAAATGTCATCAAAAATATCGATACTATCAATAGTTCTATCGATACCTCACTATTGACACACTATCGATAGTGTATCCATATAAACCTATCGAGCGGCATCACTAGTTGTACTCGTAGTAAGCGCGTTGAACCCGTTCTAGTCCTACACTGTTGTCTAATATTTCCTTACTTTTCATATGTTTTTCGCCCAGTTATTGAATGTGGCTCTTACTCTACATACATTCTACCTATGACTTACAGTTTATATTAAAATGCAAACTAAACACCATACGCGCAAGTATGGTGCACTTATGAGGTAAAATGAAGCTTTTTTTAAAATTCAGTATTAGACAAATTTTTATTTAACTAAGCAAGAATAAGGACTTGCTACAGAATTTAAATCACGCACAAAGTAAAAAGTTATAACAAGGAATTTATTACAAAACATGATAGCAAAAATTTTAAGTTAAGATAAATAATTATTGTAGTCGTTGTGGTATTATTAAGACATACTAGCGTTTGCTTAAATACAGATTCACGCTAAATATATTTTGTATAAATATATACTATAATAATTGATATTAATACTGTCATCACAGTAATATGCAAGATCTTATTTTAAAGATCTTGTGTTAGATATTACATAAATATTTAAGTTATGACTGTCGACAATAACTATGTATCTATGATAAATTCCAAATGAGTTTTAGTGCTAGAAGTTATCAGGTTTTATTGCGTTCAAATGTTTTGAATTGAAAACACATCGCCAATAACGAAAGAAATAACAATAACAATCCATCAATACCTAAGTGCAGTTTGATCGGTTTAACGGAAGACCAAATTCCGATTTTATCACTCGCTCCTAACATATTTTTCCACTTTTCAAGCTTTTTTATATAGCATAAGGGAGCAATAGACCAATTGGAGCTGTATCATCGTTATGTAGACGTGTAAGTACTTCTTCCCTTTATCGGGCCATCGAAAACTTTGAAACTGCACGAAACGCAACAGCAGCTTATTTGGTATGCAGTTGTGCTGCACTCTTACTCCTTGCGAAAACTTACAAATAGCGGGAACGCAATAGTTTTGGTTCTTTTTTTTTAAGATTTAGGTGGGGCAAATTTTCATGACTACCGACGCCCAAAGACATCCGCATATAGACTATACAGATGCGCTGCCCTCCTTTCGCCTCCCACTTCAATGGGCCACCACCACGAAACGCGACAGCACAGCAGTCACTTTACGGTGCTGTACCGGCCCAATTCGTGTTCAATGGAGCATAACACTCCTCGATAATTAAGTAGAGAATGTGCGAGATAATTTGTATATTTAAATATCTGCAGCATTGCAGCGATTTGGATATCTCTCGCTTACACGATACCGGCGTATATTGCCAGCTGTGTTGTCGTATTTCGTGCGGTGGCCTGCGAGTACAACGAGGGTGGAGAGCGACGTGTCTGTATAACCTCTGTACCTATGTTTATTAGACAGTCAGTACAGAGTGCTACATATCACAATCCTTACACACTCGCCTTGTTTCCTACACATTCATAACTCTCTCTTCATACATACACGCCGGTTGAAAACACTCGTGACGTCATCTTCGCACATGTGCGATCGATTTGATTATAGCACATCAGTGACTAGTTGTCATGTACCGTAAGTCATGATGGTGAAGATTAAAATTTATTTCAAATAGATATAATTATGATAAGTATAATAATAAAAAAGTAATGGTTATAATGATTATAAATTTAAGAAAAACCTTAGAGAGTTTAATAAGAATACAATTAGGTACAAGTTTTATCGTTGTCTTGGAATGTGAAAAGTCAGGCGGTTTGAAATTTTAGAAGATATTTAAACTAGAAAAGCAAAATTTATAAGAGACCATTAAAATTTGTTCTTTATTAAAATCAAAAATTATTTCGAAATGAATACCATATATTTAAATAAATCACAACGAAAATGTAACTCTTACCATTGTATTTTTCTCTAGTGATGCGGAAAAAAGGTGCATTGATTTAAACCCGGATTCGTCCACCACTATTTCCCACCGTCGCGCTGCTACTTCTGTGTAGTCAGTACCCGGTTTGACATTAGAGGGAAGCATTTTCCTGTCTTTCAGAGCCTATTCGTTACATACAAACACACACTCACAAACACACAAACAAATATTTCCTCTTTATAATATTAGTATAGATTAACCAGTAATGAAATAAGAGGTTACGTATGAAACTTGGGCAAAAAAAATACATCTAGTAGTAATCATATCAGATATCCGTAAGGCGTAAACGGAGGATGCGTAAACTAGCACGTCTCGTTCATAATGTGTACGTGATGAAAATAGTAGATATTTCGTAAAGTGGATTAGTGTGTAGTGGTGTATATGATTGTACAGGGTTTTGTGAAAAAGCCTTTTAGTTTGTAGACCGAAATAGTTTGTTATTTAATTTTATAATATGTATATTATGCTAAATAAATTAATAAATTTAAAAAAAGCCGCGGTAATTTAATCTTAACCCAGACATGTGAGCAGCCGGAGTAACAATCTCTATGTGATTTTTAGTGAATAGGGTATTGAATGTAATGTTACATTTCTTTTTGCTATTTAATAGATCATCATTGTCGAACATATTATTATTATGTAGAAAAATAAAAATATGAGGACAACACATTTATCTATATAATTCGAATTTTTGTGTGAAAGTTTGTATGTTTGTTTGTGACTCCTTCACGCAAAAACTGCTAAACTGATTTTCATGAAATTTGGCACACACACAGAGGGTAACTTGGATTAACACATAGGATAGTTTTTATTCCCAACAATGTTCCTATGGGATGCCATGGGATGATTTTCTATTTTCCACGGGATCTAAATTTATGCGGTGAAACTGCGGGGAGCAGTTAGTTATTTTATAGTTTTATACTTATTATTAGACCCTCTGGTTTTTATGTGTTTATTAGTAAAATAAAAAACTTTTAATAAAATTAATAGTAATTCTTTTGAATTTATGTTTGGTAAACAACTATCCCCATCAAATTGTACGGGAGCGAAAACAGAACGACGTGTTGTCGTTTTATTTTTACTCATTTTCGGTACTTTAAATGCAAAGAGACGTCGCAATTTTTCGCTAGGCCGCTTTTAGGCATTGTCATTATGACTCTTTGTTTTCTGCCAGTGTATTTTTTTTTTTTTTATGGTATAGGAGGGCAAACGAGCAGTCGGAGCCATTTTCATGACTACCGACGCCCACAAACATCCACATAGAGGCTATACAGATGCGCTGCCCTCCTTTCTCCTCCCACCTCCATGGGCCACCGGCTACTAACACACCGCACGAAACGCGACAGCACAGCTGTCACTTTACGCCGGTCTCGTGTAAGCGAGAGGCACCTCCCCGGTCGTGCCGGCCCAATTCGACTGCATGCAAGCATGCAGTGTGGCACTACCTCTTACTAACGTATTTAACAATTGAGCTTTTAGCCATCACTTAAAACGTGGCTTAAAACTGACTGCATATTTAACAACACGACGCTTTTCACGGTGTGCATCTCGGATGAATTAATGCTTTGATCACTTCGACATAAGGCCGCCTTCACATTAGGTCGCGAGCAGCGCGGCAGCAGCAGTGCGACAGTCGCGCTGTTCACAGGCGGCAAACTTCCATACTAAAAAAGAGCAGCGCGACAGCCGCGCGACATGTGATTGCCATAGCGGACAGCAGCGCGGCAGCCGCGTGCGGTCAGTCGGCTGCGAGCCAGTGTTACCAGCTGTCCTGTACATTTAACCTCCTTACTTTAGATATTTCTCTATTCTTTTTATTTTATATACCTAATGTCATAACGAGTCTTTCTTCTGCGGAAATGCTTTTGCGAAATCGAGTATCACGGCGTTGAATAACACTCTCAACAAGACGTAATTATTCGCCAAAAGACTTTTTTGACATTCGAACGTAATTAAAGAATTTTTTATCCCTACCATATTTCAATACTTTGAATACTGTTATATATTCACTATTCACATGCCGATTTTTCAACAAAGGATCAATCCAGTAAATTCTTTTTTTATTATTAATGCGACGTCTATGGCGCCGAAGAAGAACCAACAAAAACAGGAGTAACAATGATGTATCCTCGTTGGAATCCATTATTGAAATGTACTGACCACCCTAAGTCGCGCGGTTGTATTTGTAATGAGAAGGTGTCCGCTGCCGTCGCGCTGCTGCCGCGCTGCTGTCGCGCTGCTCGCGACCTAATGTGAAGGCGCTCTAATAGTTAAATTAAGTTGGTATTAGTAATTTATTAAACTATAATATTTATAAAGGTCTTCGGCTTAAAACATAAAAGGTGCCCATCAAATCGTACCTATTAATGTCATTTCTATATTAATTTGTGGTTGATTCGGGAAAGCTCACACTTTATTGGTGTGTTACTTCCAGGATCTTTGGTGGATTCGGCAGGATATCGCTTACCACGGGACTCTATATTCTTTTCACCTTACTTTCTTATTTTGGGCTCCGACCGCAGTTAGGCATGGAGAAGGATATTACCGCGTAATTATAGAATTCTACATGTCGTGGACAAAGCACTAAGCACTTAAGTTCGGAGATTCGGGGGTTTAAGAATCTCATTCCTTTTAACTCTCGCTCAAACTTAAATTAAAATATAAATATTATAGTTTTTTTTTACCAACGAGATAATACGACCAATAAAACTGCTCCTATCCCTTTACCAACAGAAACGAAGAAGTGCACATGCTCGAACAGTTAAGCTAATAACTGTTTTAACATAAATAGTTCCTATTTCACAGACAAAAAAAACACACTTACCTAATATGCAAGTTCTCGACTTAAAAATTAAACTGCTGTCCTATGAAACTATCATATACAGAAAAACTCGTGAGTGACAAATGGTACATAATAAAAAAAATACAGACTTACTTTAGATTATCGCCCGTTTTTACCACAATCGTTCCTTTACAAAACTTTTCAGCGCTATAAATTCAAAAGTGCCGCGCTGTTCCACGCCACACCGCATTTACCCATTATCACTGTAACTCTTCATTCGCTTACCAGGAAAATTATTCAACGCCACGACTTGAATAATGTTGAATAAGTAAAGTTTCAAAGCTCTTGTATTTAGATGGCGTTAATTATGTCTAAGATTTTAAACGGATTTAAAATAGTTACCAATATTGTGTCATATCTGAATTTACACATCTCAGGCTTCAATTTTCAATCTATTAATATATAAGATCACCATATAACCTTTATATACTAGTAAATGTAAATTGTAATGTGTATGTCTTGTGTTTTGTAACCTACCAGTGTAGTACTGAATAAAGAGTTTCCATTTTATTATATTGTATTCCACATTGGCGTTACATATCAGTATTTGTAAGTAAGTCGCCATGTAGAAGTAATTTGTTAATTAGCTATGTTCAATGAGACATGTAACGGTTCAGTATTAGACGTTATCCTTTAACAAGCTGGTTGTTTGTTCCATTATTCGTGATATTCTCGTCCTCATTTCAATATATCACTAAACGTCGAGTCACGATATGGACATGCGATCTAATAATATTAAAACCAAGAATATGTATTATATGTTAAAAGCGTGTGAAAGAAATAACCCAAAAAAAATTAGGGCCTAGATATTTCCAAGGAATTGAAGACAGTCACCGTCCGTCACTGTCATAATATGTACCTAACCGTTCTTAAATCTAAAGCCGAGATTTTGAGAGATTGAGAATTTCTACGGACAGTTATCGAGTCAACACGATCCGTTTCAAGCCTGGTCATTGATCCCAGAGCCAAACTTACCAAAATTACAACCCAAACCTGATGTGATGTCTGAAGATGTCAGTCTGTACAGATTGAATCCTGCGTGTACGGTTTGTTTGTTTAAGTACGATTTTTATATATTAATGTAATAAAGAGAAATTGGAGTCTATTGATGACTATTGATCCCCGTAAAATCCGCATAATTATTAAAACAACAAATAGATAGACAGACGGAGAGCGGATTTTATTACTATCTTTAATACGGAACCTTATAGATTACTTTTCATTAAGTTGAAGTTTCCTCTAGTAAAAGATTTTGACATGAGTTAGAACGCAAACAGCTAGTTTTACAATGTAACTTTCCGTGAAAAATATTAACACAAATTATTACAAATATGACAAAAATTTAATTTTAAAAAGAAATCATATAAGCTTGCTTTGATTAAATAGCATATGCGTGCTGCCTAATCTAACAATTTGAGATAAAATTGTAAATTAAAATAACATATTTCATAGTAGATTTTAAATGTAAGAGCGCGCTGCAGTTGTCATATAATTATTCATCTTTTATTCCCTTTAACGTAATATCAAAAATAAATACAAATAAAATGTACAAATAAATTGTACGTGCAAAATTTACAAGCAAAGCAAAAGAATAAGATGTAATGTATGTTTAAATAATAAAATCCATATTTAATATTATAAATGCCAAAGTGTGTTTGTTTGTTTCATTGTCCTTCTATCACATCAAATCTATTCAATGGATCGATGTGATATTTAGTATGGAGATAGTTGAGGGACTGAAGAGTGCCATCAGGTTCTTTTTATTGCGAAAAACCACGCGAGCGATGGATAGCGCGATAGCTAGTATTATAATAAATTACATACCTTATGAATAAGCCAGTAAATGTGAAGCACTCGGAATGTATCTGTTTTAGACCGGTATAGCTATTGCCAAAGGCATTTCAAGTTTATAAGACAAATTCACTGGTAGGAAGTTTTATTAACTTTGAATTGGATGGAGGACAATTGTGAGTTTCTTTACAGTTATTTTGTATTACAAATTTCACAAAAGATACGAAAAAGTATTTATTCGCTGAGCTCTACTTGTTTTATAATAATCATCACTTTGTTGTTTGTACGTGTAAAAATAAATAAAAATATGTAAATTATTCCAATTTATGAGTGAAAACCGTACAAAATATTTGTTTTACGATCAATACAAATTTTAAATTGTTTTAAGCTTTCACGATTTGTATTCATATTTATGTGATGTAAACTGGACTTAATCGCGTAATAAAATCCGAGAATTTGTATTATATATTATGTATAAAACCTAATAGAACAAACCTTTTTTTTTTTGTTAGAGGAGGAGAATACATTGACATATGATATCTAGGAGCCCG
>LUGF01030133.1:0-12379 GCA_001625245.1 Calycopis cecrops
CGCCCCGCGGTTTCACCCGCGTAAATTTCGATATTGTGGAAAATCATCCCATGGCATCCCATAGGGTTCCATCTCATATGATATAATTTTTAAGGATAAAAACTATTCTATGTGTTAATCCAAGTTACTCTCTATGTGTATACCAAATTTCATGAAAATTGGTTCAGCGGTCAATCGGTTGCGTGAAACAGTAACAAATAAACATACAAATTTTCGCATTTATAATATTAATAAGATAAGATATGTGATATGGTATGAGCGACTAGCATGGCACTCATATATTTTGAGTCTACCACTACGACAAAAGTCGCAATGAAGTTACACAGTCGACACAATTTGAACAGAGTAAGTCCTGCTATATACAGAGCAGCCTCAGTTCCCATTCAGTGGCGCGCACGTGTTTCCCCGCGAGCCTTCGCTGGCTGGGAATTACGTTTGCATAACGCCACCGAGCGTCGTCGGCATCCGGCTACTCTGTTGCAACTTACTTGCAGATACGGTGGGCCCTCCGCCACTTATATGAGATTTTATAATTTACCGCGGTTTCATCCGCCTAAATTTCGAACCCGTGGAAAATCATCCCATGGCATGCAATAGGAACATTTTTTCGGAATAAAACAACTAAACAAGCTAATATAATATAACTTGTTTAGTTTAGTTAGTATGTTTATGTATGTACTTGTAAGATACATTGTGTTTTCAAGCGATGGCCAAGTCGAAGTTTTTATTTAAAATGAAAAATTTTTTAATATTGATATGATAATAAATTAAGACAGAAGGTTCCATAAGTAGGGACTAAATAAATTAACCGACATGGATCTCACAACTTTTTATTGTAGAAAAATAGAGCTGCGAAACTTGGTTTTTTTACAGATTGTTTTTTTATGCTATAGGAGAGCAAACGAGCAGTCGGAGCCATTTTTTTATGACTATCGACGCCCACAAACATCCGCATAGAGGCTACACAGATGCGCTGCCCTCCTTTCTCCTCCCACCTCCATGGGCCACCGGTCTACTTACACACCGCACGAAACCCGACAGCACAGCTCTCACTTTACGCCGGTCTCGTGTAAGCGAGAGGTACCTCCCCGGTCGTAACGGCCCAATTCGACTGCATGCAAGCATGCAGCGTGGCGCTACCTCTTAGCGATGTTTTTATTGGGATGTCACTTCTTTTTGTAGACAGTCTTACTTTTTTTTTTTAATACTTTTTTACAAGTTATCGTTGAACATAACACAAAGGACAAGTAAAAACGTTTTAGCCCAGAAGACTGAGCTACTTTCCCCTCTCCTTTTTATGATATATGGGAGCACATGAGCACTCGGAGCCATTTTCATGACTACCTATACCCATAGACATCCGCATAGAGGTAATACAGATGCACTGCCCTTCTTTTCCTCCCACCTGCATGGGCCACCGCGGCTGCTAACACACTGTACGAAACGCGACAGCACAGCTGTCACTTTACGCCAGTCTCATGTCAGCGAGAGGTTAGAGGAGCGATACCTTCCCGGTCGCGCCGGCCCAATTCGGCTGCATGCAAGATGCAATGTGGCACTGCCGTTTACAATAGAATTTGTAGAGAATACCTACTGACAATAAGAAGAATTTGTATTTCGACATATTTTCCTACTCAAATGTTGTTCAGTTTCATGGGCTGAACACATCCTTTCCCACCCTATACCCCTCCCGTTATGTCTCATACATCTAGAAAACTGGACCGAATTTACAAATTATTTTTGGTTTTCTTGGTTTAGACACTAAATACTAATAGTATTCTAAACTTGAAGCTTCTATGTCTGCTAGAAGTGTCTTAAACTTTTGATCATCGGTCAGTCAGTGAGTGACAAAATCAAGAAACTTTAACAAGTTCAGATTCTTAATCTATTGGTTTAAATTGAATAAAATTTGGACTATCACCTGTATTTACAATGTCTGCATAGATACTAAAATTTTAGGTTTCCTGTTTAATCCGCAACTAAGTTATAGGGGATTGAAATTGGCCTGAATTTCTTCGAGAAAAGGATGGTACGGGCGTGCCGCTTTTTTGCTCGCCTTGCGGGGGGCACTACCGTGGCCCCAGATACAGAAACATATTATTGCAATTTTTTATTCACGTGCAAAATACTCAAACAAAGGTTTATCTTATGATCAGTAAATAAAGAGTTAAAAAGAATGCAATTGCCATAAAATTGGAATCCCGCCTGGAATGTAAAACATCCAGCCAAGAAGCCCAGCTTTATGGCCGAGTGAGTCATCGTACTCCACGCTGAGACAAGCTCGAGTGAAAGTGTCGCGACCGGTCTAGAATACTGTGCTGGTCTAGAATCTGTTGAACCACTTGCGCGAGATGCACACGCATTAAAGGCCTGCGCAGACGAAGGATTTTTAAGCAAGTACCGCGCATTTCTAATCCTTCGTTTGCGTTACGCGATACAGTTGTAAGCGGTCTGTTTTAGGGTCAACTCACACCAAAAGCGCGGCGAAGGGCATCGAAGCGGAGCGCAGTTTATGTGTCATATGAATTTCAACTTTATTTTCATTACTATAGTACTTATTATCGAATTCTCGCGACTTCTGGAGCATCCAGCGACTTCTCGCGCATTCCAGCGACTTCGCGGGAATCCACGCGTCTCGCTCGAGTTTCTCATGCGATTATAGTAAGGTGGGTGGACCATGGATGGCCACTCTAACGAGTAAATGTTTTTTATTCGTTTATTTACTGGATAAATGAAGGAAACAAGTTATTAGGTTGTACTTTGTTTTATTATGCACCATACAAATCACTTTTTTTTACCTAAATTTAATCACTTTATTTATTAAACCCAAGTTTTATAAAGCTCTTCCAAATGGCCTTGCAAGAAACACGGCTCTAAACAAGGCCAATATTATACATCAGTTGTTAAACTTAAAATTAGAGGTGTAACAAAAAGTATATCCGCTTTTACTAAAATTACTTAATAAGCTCTATCGCTTAAGCGAAACATTAAATGCTCAGTATATTTTTATCATCTATAAAAAGCTCAACGAACATTACTTGAACACCATTGTATAACTAAGAATATATTGATGGAAATTACTTAAAAATATTAATAATGAGTATTATATTGGCATTAAATAACTTCCCAACGCGTTTTATAATGAAATTAAAAGTTTTTTTTTACCTAAAATGGCCTTCTCATGGGTCCGTTCTTTGTAAGGCCAAAATGTGCCCAAATCAGCCAAACTAATAATTACGACTTTTTAATATTAATTATAATAAATTAATAGAAACTACAGACTAAAATAATAATTTTATAACTAAAGAGAAATTGTTAATATGTTCATAATTTGTAAATGTTCCTTGTAATGCCCATGTACCCTAGCAAGGCCAACCGTAAAATTTTGATTGGCCTTATAAGGGACCGCTGGCTTTCCTAAAAACACTATCAATATTTTTACTATAAATATACTTAAATTGGGGCAAAACTATGTTTTTTTTCTTTTAGCACCATAAACATATCCTTCTAGGTCAATTAACAATAAAAAATATGAGATAATAATAGATAATTGGCTAAAAATCTACGTTATGCTATGCGCGGGAATAACAATTGTAACATTGACGGACGCAGTCTACGAAACGTAACATCGCACAGCTACAATAGCGGCGCCATCGCCTTGTCGCCACGTTTGTGGACTCGACTTTGATGGATCTTAGTGCGTAGTAGAAGGAATATTATGTCTTTACATGTCAATAACTACGATTTTTTAATAGTTGGCCTTCAAAGGAGCATGGCCTTTCATGGTCCACCCACCTTAATTATTATAAAGTTGAAATTCATATGACACATAAACTGCGCTCCGCTTCGCTGCCTTTCGCCGCGCTTTTGGTGTGAATTGACCCTTAACGGACAAAAAAGTCCGTGGACAAAAATTCTTCGTCTGCGCAGGCCTATGCCTGCCTGCCTAGGATAGCTAGGACCGATTATAAAAAGTCTTATAAGAGGCGAGGCCGATATACCTTGCATTCGAATTGGGCAGTGAGTCCATTTCCACTTTACTCCAGTAGTATCCAGTGATGTCGCCGTTCGTACGGCTTAAGGTCACAGCACACTTATCAACTCGGAAACGCATCGTAAACGCCTCGCCTAGAAAAGCGAAGAGGGTACGATTACGTTACGTTTCCCATTAGTGTGCGTTGCAGTATGAAGTTTCATACAAAGAATACTGACCGGCTAGAGGTGATACAGTTACGATCCGTTTCCGAGTTGATAAGTGTGCGGCGACCATTACGCTGTCGGTGGCCGTTGAGGTAATGTGGTGGACAACGACAACGCAGCTGCATAACGTCTCAGGATATATATGAACGTCGGTAAACATATGAAGGCTCCGACTGCTTATTTTCCCCCTTTTTATAGTATGAGGCAAACGAGCAGCCGGAGCCGTTCCTATGATTACCGACGCCCACAGACATCCGCATAGTGTTTATACGCGTTGCCCTTCTTCCTCCTGCCTCCACCTGTACCATCGGCTACTTGCACCACACACGAGACGCGACAGTCCATCTGTCACTTTACGCCGGTATCGTGTAAGCGAGAGCAAACTCCGCCAGCCGGTCCAATTCTGCTACATGCATGCATGCAAGCTCTACCTCTTACTACCCCTTAAACCGTAAAACTACAGCCATATACAGCTAACTGAAACGGTTTAAATAACGCCCATCTGCACCGAGGCGATATTTAACGCTACAACCATAAAAATACATTTCCAACACAGACGCACTCCACGCGTCACCGAGCACCGCCTGCGATGAAAACTCAATCGGAATGTTATTGAAACATCACGAAACTGATGTATTTATCTGTTCAACTGACGGGTATATTGTCGCGTTTTGTGCAGCTAACGGCGCTAAATGGTGAGAAGGGATGGAGACTAAAGAATGCTAAAGAGCAGGCAATAATTGTCGTTTTACAAAAGCAACTTTGAAAATTGGTTACTGGTTGGTTATAAATAATAATCGTCAACTTAATATGTGAAGCAAAAACTGTTATTTTTCAGGACTCAGGACAAACGAGCAGCCGGAGCCATTTTTATGACTACCGACGCCCACAAACATCCGCATAGAGGCTATACAGATGCGCTGCCCTCCTTTCTTCTCCCACCTCCATGGGCCACCGGCTACTTACACACGCACGAAACGCGACAGCACACAGCTGTCATTTTACGCCAGTCTAGTGTAAGCGAGAGGTACCTCCCCGGTCGTGCCGACCCAATTCGACTGCATGCAAGCATTCAGTGTGGCACTACCTCTTACCAGGATTGCGCGAATAGAGCCTTCTGGAAATTGGTACCGTAATATGTTAATTGGTTAGAGGTAGCGCCACATTGCATGCTTGCATGCAGTCGAATTGGGCCGGCACGACCGGGGAGGTACCTCTCGCTTACACGAGACCGTTGTAAAGTGTCGCATTTCGTGCGGTGTGTAAGTAGCCGGTGGCTCATGGAGGTGGGAGGAGAAAGGAGGGCAGCGCATCTGTACAGCCTCTATGCGGATGTTTGTAGGCGTCGGTAGTCATGAAAATGGCTCCGACTGCTCGTTTGCCCTCCTATACCATAAAAAAAAAAATGTTTATATATTATAATATACACTACACTGTATATCGTTTGCACGTTTTATAATAAAATTGCTAAATTAATTATTAAATACAAGTCTGGCACAGACATTTCTTTTTTTACAAAAATAGCGATATACTCAAATAAAGTTTAGACGTCTCTGGTATTGGCAGCTCCGAGAAGCCATCTCTACAATAAAAATAAATAAGACGACTGGAGTTTTTTGTAATTGGTATTGAGTTTCGATGTCAGAACGATCCCTGGTTGATTTAAATACGGCTTCAGGCTTATAATTAGAATAATTACAATAATAGGCACTTTTAAAAAGCTAAAAGGCCACTAGAGAAATATAAGCCCTTTTATGAGCTTTCGGTGTCGAAGCTTTTTAAAATTTTGAATTTCATTTTTTTTAATAAGTATTATTACAAAAGATTATACCGATATATATTTTATCTACACTAATGTTGTAACATTCTACTTATGTTACCAATACTTGACTTATAATGACTACTGTTATAGCTCAGACAACAAAAAACTCAATTTAAGCAATTTGACATGATGTTATTTTTTTATTTTTATTTTTGTTTTTATTCAAAATAGAATTACAGGAATTACTTTTTGAACGTCAACAATAAAATCTACCACCGGTTCAACCCTAGCCCTGTCCTGAGAAGAACCGGCGAAGTTATAATATCCAAATCGATATCGTAAAATCTCATTATAACACTGTGTGAGAGCGAGAGGGAGAGAAAATGGTGAGAGAGACGTATGTCAAAATCCTTAACAGCGCGCACTCGCTCCTGATTGGCCCAGTGTGTGCTGCAGCTGCGCTCTCATTGGTTAGATTTTGATGGCGACAAATTCACTGCACTGCACAATGTTTTATTAATTGATTAATTCTATTAGTCAGTATTAGCGAAAATCAAATAGTTTTAGAATTAATATTATAAAATAAATACATATTATTATATAAAAGTTGAACAGACGAGATACTGTAAAGTTAAATATTACAAAATATTGATATATTGTATTAGAGTAAACAACAAAGTTTTGTGTTTAATATTAAGTATAACAACTTGAATATGTTTTAGCAAGTTTTAGTGTTAATACCGGTGTGGACAAGTGTTATTAAGATAATCTTAATGTTTGTACCATAACTTAATCAAGTGTTTGTGTCCTGTGGAAGAGCGGAGAATCCCACTACAGGTATTTATTTACTTAAAGGGCTTTCTCCAAACATTGTATTAGGCATTTAAGTTTTGCTCAAAGAAATAAATAACTTATTATTATTGTTATTATTAGTGAAGATAAAGTAGTGTATGCAACTGCATATAACACGGGTATTAAAACACTTGTTAACTATTTTGAAACTCGCTTTCGCTCGTTTCAAAAAATCCACTCGTGTTTTAATACCCTTCATTATATGACAGTTGCATAAACTACTATTATAAGCACAGAAGAATGCTATTATTCTTCTTTATTAGCATTCTCTCTGCCTACCCCGGTAGGGAGCTGGTGTGTGTTGTTGTTGTTTTATTATTATTATATATTTGGACAGGAATTATTAGCTCATACATTTACCGAGATCGACCTATAAACAGTCGGTCATCATGAGACCCTAATTTAAATGAGTCTCTATTTTTAGCACCACTTTCCAAGGTTTCCTTGCGAGGAATCGCCGGGACAATGCGACTGAAACCGAACAAAAAAACCAAACCAAAGTGTCAAAGCTGCATTGCAGCCGAATTAGGTCGGCACGACCGCTGAAGTACCAACCCCTCGCTTGCACGACACCGGCGTAAAAAGGCAGCTGTGCCATGGAGAGTATAACCCCTATGGGCTATGCGGAAGTCTATAGACTTCTATAGTCACCAGACATAGCTACGAATCACGTCCATTATATAAGTTTCAAACGAAGAAGACCTCATCTAAACCAAACCAGACATACACGCGTTACTTAAAATAGGCCTCGTTTTTCGTAGAGGGTTAACAAAACTCTAATAAGGAAGTCGACAACTAGCATTAAATACGGTAGCAATGTGAAATACAATATTGTGGTACCCCCGTCACTAATAGAGAATGGGCAGATAAACTAACCGAGATGTTGTTTTATGAGAAAAAAAACAGATAGTGAAACTTGGTTAACTGGGACCTGGATAAGTGAGAAACCTCCATAACTGGAACTCATGTTGAGCTCCCAACACTTTGGCACCGAATAAGCTCTGCTAGTGGGACGAATTAAACCTCTATAACTGGAATTCGTTCTTGCGATTTTATCGTCCTACTTACCCCTATAACTGAGACAGCAAGTGAATTTTATACGAATTATGGTCGCCGCACACTTATCAACTCGGAAAGGGATCGTAACCGTATCGCCTCTAGCCGGTCAGTATTCTTTGTATGAAACTTCATACTGCAACGCACACTAATGGGAAACGTAACGTAATCGTATCGCTTTTCCAGGCGAGGCGTTTACGATCCCTTTCCGAGTTGCGGTGCGGCGACCATTATCCTCTATAACTGAGATCACATTGTTCCGTTTTTACTTATATAAAAAAAAGATAAGTTAAGGTATAAGAGATGCCATGCTCCATTGTGACTCGCAGCCCTCACTAACGCGGTTCCGGACGACAGTGACAACTGCGCTGTCGCATTGTGTGTTGTACGTGTTTCCGGTGGCCTGTGAAAGGGAAATTAGGAAGGAGAACAGCGCATCTGTATAACCTTCACGCGGAAGTCCAGCGTCGGTAGTCACTATAACTATAACCCTCCGACCTATCTATGTCTTAAAAAAATACGAGGTAAAAAAGACTTCAGGTCAATTCAGCGGAATGGCAATATTTTTTTATTACTTACCTTTCCACTGGATTGTTGGAAATGGAAAAGTTATCTCTTAAGTTTTAGATCTGGAATAATGGAAATGGAATGGCTCCGTCTAGCCGTGGTGCCCTGGTGAATAACAGTTCCGGAGCGCGGTACTACTAATGGGACCTCTTGGTTTTAGTGGTTTTACGGCGCTATCGAGACCCTCAATCCACCGGACCCAACCGAGTGCCCGCGGCGTGAAAATGCGATAACCGTAACAAACAAAACCTTCTACTCTATACCCGAAATTAGAATATTTTCAAGTCGGAGCGCAAGCAAAGTTGCGAGCAAATGTTGTTAAGTAACAAACATAACATGAGGTATCATCAGCTCATACTGGTTCAATTCGAGCCCACTTCTTCCAAGCCACTCATAAATGTATAACGAATATAAAATCGTATTGTTAACCCGGTTGTAGTGCTCTCGAGATGCTCGCAGTATCATCGCGGATACTTTTAATTTATTCCGAGTCTGTAGCACTACACGTACCAATTATGTTCCGAATTATATACAGGGGGGTAGCGCGCCCTCGCGTAGGCGTATCGAACCGACGCCGTCCCTCTCGCACGTAGCTCTCGCTCCCACCAATCGTAGGAAACCTCCAAAGCCATTCATCGCTCGACGTGTACAATTCACATATGTATAGCCACCCGGCCCAGTAGTGTACGATGTACAATGGACGATACAGGGGCATGTCAGTTTGATGTCCGGCTAATGTAACTTTCCAAAATCAAAATATTTTTATTCAAAATAGAATTTAAAAAATTTGCTTTTTGAATGTCAAAAATTTCATCTACCACCGGTTCAACCCTAGCCCTGTCCTAAGAAGAACCGGCGAAACGAACTCAGCGGGCCTCATTCATTTGAGATTTATCAAAAAATATAAACTAATACATTCTTAATTATATACTAAAAAAAAGGTGATTAGTTTTTGATAATAAATAATTACAGCAATTAATAATCATCAAATCCCATTTTTGCCGAGTTGAATAAATTTCTTAAAATTTTCATATCAAAATAGGTATAATTTACTTGCCATTCTCATTCATACCTAATACACAAAATAGATCAGAGCCATTTTGGAGAAGTTTTTACTGGTAGACTTCTTGCTCCCAATTCTACTAAGGGTACAAGACAATACATAAAAGTAGGCATACTGTAAAGAGTATCATTTGAGAAAGGCCAGTGCTCTCTGATAAAGAAATTTGTCCAGCAAAAGATGTTGACTAAACTGAAGACATCAAAAGAACTTCTCGAGTTTACAAGTGGTTAGGTCTACATAAAAATGGTGCTGCTGCTTTTACCAGATGCTAAAAACCACTATTTAAAAAGGGTGTACATTTTTGGTGCTTGTATTGTACAATGTACAGTATAAATGTAATTGTTCGCTACATCACATTGTGTGCTACGGAAATATGATTTTTATAAAATCAGTCAATCACAAAACAGCAGAGTCAGCAAAGCTGGACGTTCCCCTCTGCCAAAGTACAATGGCCATATAGCCATACTTGTTTACGAAAACTAGTTTACATTCGACTGGCCGCCACTTCACATTGCTACCTATCGTGAATAAGTGCTCCCGAAAAATGGTTATTTGTAGTTTCTTTTTGTAAAAGGTGATCTGCTACGTAAATACGTCGAGATAACGCTATTTCCTATCATAAGTAAATACAAATAGGCCAAAAAAATATTATATTTATATTAAATCTCAAAATAAATCACAGGGACTTTCATTATGTAAATATTCATGACACCTTGGCAGCTCTGAACGTAGTACAAGGGTAGTGACGGGACAATATGATTGAAGGGTTCATCAAAAGTTCTTTTCATTCATATTAATTTTACCTTTATAATATTTGGTTTTTAATATGTTGTTATCGTGAAATTGTTTTATTGTAAGTAAAATTTTGCACATATTATATAGGATTATATATATAATGATGAACTGACACGAAGAATTTATGCTTTTATATTCTTTATAAATAGTATGAAAAATATAAAATATCAATTCTTTACATTTCATTTAGTGAGTATTTTTATTTTATTTTAATATATATTATGATATGTGAAAAATTTATTGAAGGATTTAACTATAAGTATGTATTAACAGGACTGGGCAGTATTCGAACTACCGACATGTATTTAAAATAGTCAATAGAAATACAAATATACATATTTATGATATATTATAATATGTTAATTTGGCGTGTGTAAAGAAACTAATAATTTGTTCATCATATTTCAAATAGCTGACACTAAAGTATTTTGTAATTAGTTTTTCAAATAAATTTTAGTATGTAGCAGTGTCATGATGCCTGGCAGCCGAATTGACCAGCATGATCGACGTAGACAGTTAACATGTTAAACTTTATTGTGTACTACTCGCAAGACATACATTATTATTTCCTTGTATACTATTAGATTGAATTGTACTGTGATCGTTTGTCTGGCCTCTCCATTGGTTATGTGCTCTAAACAATACAGTATGTTACAATCATTTGCTATCAGGTGTTAGAATTCTCAATCAAAATATATGCCATAGATTAAAATTATAAATTTGTAGTTTGTATAACAAAAAATTAAACCGGTTTTCATAAATTTTAAAGAATGATCGTAAGTACCTACCAGGGTTATTTATAGTTGCATCATTATTGATTTTTTTAATATAGTTAACTTTATTATAAGTTAGCTAATATTAGACAAGGTAGTTGACAAGTCTGTTACTATCAATAATAACATTTATTGCCAAACGTTTATAGTAATTGTATAAAACTAACACTTTCAAAGGTGATAGATATGACCCATTTCAGGACTTTTGAGATGTAATATAAGATATTATAATCACTTACCTATATATCAGCCACACAATCTTATATTAAGATATACTAAAATGACACCAGCACAATTTTACACGAAAACTAAATATTTTATGAAATAAGTTAATTTTATTTTTGTATTGTAAATTGACGGCTTTTGGCTATTTGTATTTGACGTTTACAATGTTCGAACTGTCAACTGTCTTTTCTTTAGAATTTCTATCGAACATTATAGCCAATGGTCATTAAATAAAAATTCCATTATTATTACTACTATTGTTGTTAAGAAAAAATAAACGGTTGTTCGACAAAATAAATATTTCGAAACTGACATATAAGCAGTGATGCATGCATTTATAATTTAACTTTCTCTCAACACATATTAAATTACGATTAGTGAATTTTACTGAGTCAGTTAATGTCCAATAAATATAAGATATAGATTTAAAAAACAGAAACCCGCTTAAGCAGAAATAAGAAACGTGAAATAAAATTAAAATTTAAGGTGAATACGCAGTATAAGTATTAAATTCTTATAGTGTCATCAGTTTTATTCACGAAAAACTACAAATTACTTGGATATCTGGAAGTTGATACATACAAATCCAACTTTTAAAAAACGTATCAAAATAACTTACATTAAAAAGTACATTGATGATTAGTTATTAGTGCTATATTCGATGATCTAAAAATATGTTTCCTATACTTAACAAGTTCAATTTTATTAGTCCATATGTCCATGACTATAGTCCATGAGTCATATACTTATTTCTATTCTATTCTATTCTATATTGGCAAAACCTCGAAAAATAAACTATGTAAGACTTTATTGTGATAATATTACATTTACATTTGCTTTATAAAAATCTTACTGTATTATATCGTAGGTAAGTAATAAAATGAAATGTAAATATAATAATAATTTAAAATCGTAGAAGTCACTTTTAAAAGTTGTGTTGTGTCGTTTTTAAAATGTATCTTTAATAACTAATAATGGAGAATGTTACCTATTTTTGATAAATAGCTCTCCATATTCTTTGTCAAAAACAAAAATTACTAGTGAAAAAATTATTTCGATACCTCAATTAGTTTCCGATTTATAAGT
>LUGF01030133.1:25204-38098 GCA_001625245.1 Calycopis cecrops
CCGACGCGGGTGTTGGGTGCTATGTCCACCTCGTTCCTCTCTGCGACGAATCGAACCGCCAGACCGAAGTCCGCGATAGCGCACTGTCCGTTCCTCTTCACCAGAATGTTCTTGCTCTTGATGTCGCGATGCGCGATGGCCGGTTTGCCCTTCGTGCCGAAGATGTCCATGTGGAGATGGCCGAGGCCGCTCACTATGGAGTAGGCCATCGTCATGAGGCTCTGTGTATCCAGCACTACGGTCTGCAGATAGTCGTGGAGCGAGCCGTTCTCATGGTAGTCAGTTATGAGCAGCATCTGAGTCCAGGAACCCGTACCCTTGATATCTGCGGCGATGAAACCGAGAATATTCTCGTGCCTCATCAGAACTGTTTGGTAGATCTCGGTCTCACGGAACCAGGAAGCTTCCTCGGTAGTAAAGAAGACCTTTACCGCGACCTTCTCGCCGCGCCAGCGCGCCAGCCAGACCTCGCCGTACCGACCCTTGCCGATCGACTCCACCATCTGTATCTGCTTGGCGACGGTTCTCTGCACCAGCAGAGGGAGACCAGAACCGGAGCCCGAGGATATTTCAGCCAGGTGAGAGGGCGCCGGCGGCGACGGCGGCCGCTTGCAGCCGCGTCTTCGCTTTCGGAACAGCAGCCAGCAGGCGGCGAGGAACGCCACTAGCGCGATGCATAAAGCAGCCGCTACTAGTATTGTGGGGCTGGCGGACGTAGGAGGGCGAAGCCCCGGCGACTCCGTGACCTCGGGCGGAGGCTCCGGCAGCTTGGGGCTCAGGCGCCGGTTGCAGAGGTCGGTCTTGCAGCACTCAATCACTTTGGGATGCTGATGCGGCACTTGTGAGCTCTTGCACTGAAATTGAAACAATATTTCATTAGTTAACGCTCTCTCTCAACTCGTGTCCACATTATGTACAATTTTATAAAAACTTTGAATCTAAAATCTAGTGTATCATCGCTGTCAGTATTTGTCGTTCTGCTACTGAACATAGTCTCTTTCAATGAAAGATGCTCGAACTCTTAGCTACTCGAGTCAAAAAAGAATGAATTAAAACAGAAAAACAACAATGTTTATTTCAATTCAACGTATAATTTAATTAATTAATTCAGCATAATCATCATCATTAGCCTCTATTGGTCGACTACTGGACTAAGGCCTCAGTCAATAAACATATTATATTATATTTATTCAATATACATATACATATATTGAGTGTATGGTGTAAGTGTAAAAAAATTTTAAGTCCCTTATGCCTTTTAAGTTTTAGGGGGCCCGTGACTGCAACCCTCCTAAGCAACCTCCTGCATCCGGCGCTGGGCGCAGGTTTCAAAATTTCAAACAGCTATTTCTCGCGATTCGCGATGTAGCTACGATTTCTCATGAGGCACTTGTTACCGACAGAAACTAGTCCACGCGTTGACTAAATCAACTAATTAAATGCGTTTTTTCTCACTAACGAGCCCGTGTAGCGCTACAGTATGTTAAACACCAGCCAATTAAAGCAGTGACTACACAATCGGGTACGCGGCTTTAATTGAGACGTCATTTGTATCTCAACAAAAACACTAATGATTTCTGTTCTATTAATTAATATTTGAGGTTTTTATATTTTGTTAGTTAATTATTATAACAGTATGTTGCGAAACAGAGAAAGTCAGCAATTAGGCGTACTCGAATACGAAATTTTGGTGTACAAAAATATACAAATAAATTACAATTAAGCTTAACGATGTTTGTAAATTTATTCGTGATCCATTTGCAACTTTAGATAATTGGTAAAAAGCAAAGAGCTTCTTAGTGTTTTTTCTTGTAATCCGTTTAAAAATATTATGCACTTTATACTTTAGATGAGCTATAAATGAATAAAGGCCGACATTATTATTTTTTTCGTTTACTACTGATTTTGAATATTTTTTGCAAATTACGTGCTTTAGTTATTTGAAATTCCACATTGAATCATGGTTTTAATTACAGGGCATATTTGAAACAATTAAAACAAATTCGAAACATGAGATTCACAGATTTTAAGATCTATAGCTGATAAGGATAGTAACATAGTTTTTATCAATGCTCTCCCGACTTACCGTTATTTTTGATAACGGTTGCGAAATCAAAAACGGCAATCAAATTAAAATTCAAGTTATTGCTGAAATTGGACTTCACGGTTTCAAAATTTTACGATCTCTTGTTAGTATTAAAGTAATATTTTATTCACAGCCTAGAAAACAAATCGACTTTCATATTTTACAAGATGTAAAGTTTTGATGCAATTACGAGTACGAAAAAAAAGCTAATTAATGTCTTCTTAATGGAACAATAATTTTGCATTCACTCTCTCGCTAACATTAAACATCATTATTTGGCATGACAATTAAAGTTTAGTGGTAAAAAAGCCACTAATGGTCAGCTAAACTTAGATGGCAGACGCGACGGCAGGATGCTTAACCACTATTCACTATTCAGCTATGGCGGGACCCGGAGCTTCGATATCTTAGAGATAGAAGGGCCTCTCCTATCTATCTATCTATCTCCAAGGTTTTTGGGTACAAAAATGATGTTAAGGCCCCCTAAGGCTTTCAGGACGTGGAGCCTCTCCAAGTCATCTCCTGGATCTAGCACTGGATACGAGTGGCCTGTGGTGGTGTGGTGGCGCATGTGTAGCTGTGTGTTGCCGCACCTGCATGAAGCCCGACTCGTCGGGCGGCAGACAGCCGGCGCTGCGCTCCAGCAGCAGCTGCCCGGCGTCGTCGAGCACCTCCTCCACCACGGCGAAGCAGTAGCCGCCCGGCTGCGTGCTGCACGTGCTGTTGACGGCGCCGCCCGGGCACGCCGCCGCGCCCGAGCACTCGCACACTATCCCCCGACCTGGAAACGACAAGCGAGCGCACATTAGGATCGTTTTTACGAGGAGTTTTGATGAGGAGACAATGTATGGATCACTACCGACGCCCATGAATATCCGCACGTTTGTTTAGCGGAGGCCTTCCTCCTCACAGCGGGCTACCGGCTATGCACAAGCCGCACGAGATGCGACAGCATAGCTGCTAGCTAGCAAGCGAGAGATACCTCCGCTGAAAAGCAAGTTACAAAAATAGGAAAATTTAATACACATCTGCATACAGGTTATACAGATTCGGTGTTGACAACGCATCGACTCTCGTCGCTCCATCCGCTCTAGAGCCTCCGGTCACTCCTCCCTCACATGCAACCGCAGCTGCACAGCTGTCCAATCACGCCGGTCGAGAACGAGAAGTACTCTAACCGTACCGTCCAGTCCAGTCTTTGGATTTAGACACAATAGCATATTCCCCGTCAGACCGGAACCATTTTTTTTTGTTGGCGCAGGGGAATGCCTTTACGCACGCTACCCAGGAGCCCGGGTGGCTCAACCGGGTACAGTGTCGGGCTCGACAACTGGGTTGCCCCTACCGACTAAACCCCTGCGAGTGCCTTCAGCCGCTATGATTGGAGGGCCCCGGATCTGAAAGCAACAGGGCGCCTCCAGCGACAGGCTGGCCTCGGTGAAAAGGCCAGACTCCTCCTTCATCAGACCGGAACCTAGTTTTCTATATCCCTGCTAGAATATTTTCTCTCCAGTGTTCTAGTTTCCTCGCATACCTCGTATAGGGTGCTCGCGACACATGCGAGCACGGTCGTTATCAAATTTTATTGTTTCTGCGTGCACCGAGACACTCGCTTGTGATAAGGCGCCCGTGTCACCAACTTGTGCACTTATCATGTACTGTAACGCTATGACGACTATGCAAACATCATCATCATCAGTAATGACATGTGTTGCAGCCGAATTGTGTCGGCGAACTGGGAGACTTCCCGTTCAAATGACTGATCTGATGTCGCGTTTCGTGCGGTTCGGTAGACCGGTGACCAGTACGAGGGTTTTCATCTTAATTTTTTTAATTTCATTTCACCCTCATCGGCTATAGTCAACCGCTTTTCAGGGTTCCGTACCTAAACCACCAACCACTCGGTTTACCGTATATTCTTCAAGAACTAATCGACGAGTTACAAGTGTTAGATAAACATACTATTGACGTGTGTTTGCGTCAATTATTTCTACGTAACGCGGTGAATAACGCTAGCAATTATAACAGATAACAGAACGGGAGGAAAATCCGAACACCGGCGACCTAGGGCTTCGCGGATGATTAGTATATTCAGCATGGTGGTGACGAAACACATGACACGTATTCATGGTACGCCTTATCCTGAGCGAGAGTTTTTCAACAATTAGAAGACGTCCACTGGTACACATAAACCTCCCAAAAAGAACACCATTATAGACTTGTATACCAAGCAATATTTAGATGTAAGATGTGCCAAAGTATTCAAGTCCTATCACAATTTTGCAAGGCACAAAATGGCCACATTTTTCCACAAAATGGCCGTACCAACCCTACCGTAATAATGCTCAAGTAACGCAAACACACTATTAGAAGAATTTTCTAAATTGTTAATCTGTTGTGGTTGACAATTATTTACGAAGATGGCGCCCATTAGCATGTTATTAAATATACTGACAAATATCGTCGCCATCTATCTATCATCTATTTATTAATACGTGAAGTAAAAACTTGGGGATATTTTTACGAAAATTGCGCGGACGGAGGAGTAGGAAATTTGGCACACTTATAGTTTACGTGTAATAGAAGAGCAGAACGCTAATGTTTTTTACTTTTATTGTTTATAAAGTACTTTAATTTAATAAATAAAACTTTAAACACACTATGCATGAATGCGTTTGACATCACATACATTATCATTGATGAAGTTTCTGTGTATTTTGCAAGTTTTGAAAATTTCACATAAATTGTTTACCTTAGTTACATAACATGTTATATGATATTTAGTTTTAAATTACAAAAGTTTCATATAGAGTTTCGATCTTCGCGGAATCACTAGTTTATATAAATGCTCCATTGATAGTGTTGCATAACGAAAGTCTGTGGCGTAACTACAGGGGGGCAAATGGGCAACATGCCACGGGGCCCCAGCGGGTAGGGGCCCCCAGCGGGTAGGGGCCCCCAGCCGGTAGGGGCCCCGGTCAGAGGAGAAGCCCAACTCAACATTTATTGTTACACATGTAGTAAAAACAAAATCTTCATGATGATGCCCATCTGATGAATTTGCCAACGGCCTCGAGCGGTATAGTTATGCTAAAAGATTTTTTTCAATTCGTGGATTTCATCGATCAAAACTGCTTATGTATTTTAGTCCACTATTTCAATACAGGTACAAAACGCTCGCCCCATACAATTTCGGACTACTCTTTGTATATACCTATACTCTTATATAGATACTCTCTATATTATGTAAGTGCCAGTTCCTTTGTGTAACCAGAAGATTCCTTACACACATACCTCTACCTCTCGCATATACCTCCGATACCTACGCGTATTTATAAATCGTAATGCCAGACAAAAGATTATATCGTCCTTATTGCAATAATAGCTGGTTGTGTATAAAATAATAGTACCGATGATTACTGTTGATACAGCACGCCACCAGCGGGTGGTGAGCTCTGGCGCACGTGGGCTCGACCCCGCGGCTCAACAGTTGGAATGATGACGACCTGGGCGGGGTTCGAACCCGGTCTCTGACGGATGCGAGCACACCCGCGTGCGTTACCACTGCGCCAGTCGGCCGCCAAATTAGGCTTCGATAGATATTGTAACCCCCTTATTTAATAAACATAGAATAACTCTATCCAAGGAATAACCTAGTAATAAACTGGCACCTGTCAAATTCCATAATAAAAAACACATAAAAAGTATGGAATTTGACAGATGTCAGTTTATTACCAGGTTATAACTTGGATATAGGTATTCCATGTTTATTAATAAGGTGGTTAGAGTTTAAGAGGTAGTGCCAAGCCCTGGACCGGCACACACTATGTGCTACTCGCTTACACGATACCGGCGTACAGTAACAGCTGTGTTGTCGCGTTTAATGCATGCATGTATCCGGTGGTCCTTGGAGGAGGAGGGACGTAGGATGGACCCATTCGTTCTCCTCATCTCACCTCATTCAGCTAACCATAAGATTTGAATGGCAACTGACCTGAACTGTCTGCTACTAGCTAGCTACCTGGCAGGATTAGTGCTAGAAGAACTAGAACCTAAAAATGCTAGAATTGCTAGGAAATTCCTGTTCCATCTTGAATTCATTTACTATATGTAAATGCGCGCCTAATGACTTGCGCTGTTGTCTGTTGATTGCTAAACATTATTTATACTCGCGACCTTTCGAATATGCGACATAATGCCGTGGCCGGAAATGGCGATTTACACTTGAATGTATGAATGTATAATTCGTCTGACATTCATTCACACACTGTTCATTCAGATGCCAATACAGCTGCTCGACGTGTCAATTTTGAGACCAAATTCGAACTGCGGCCAAAAATAGTACGACAGCAGTGTACGCTGGGCTAACTTGGTTCTTTACTATTTTTCGTTTTCTACTACAATTAATGTAGATCTTTGCCAGCCATTTGGCAGAAGACCGACTAAAAATGATTAGAGTGATAATTGTACTGTATATTATGCTGTAACTATATCTGATAATTTGGCAGTAAAATTACTAATCTAAGCAAGATTTGGCAAATGAAACAAAAAAATACTAAAGAACCTCGCTCGCATACACCGCCGTAGTGACAGCTTCGCTCTCGTGTTTCGTGCGGTTTGCGAGTAGCCGTGGCCTATCGGAGGGGACGGGAGGTGTCCTGAAAGCGAGAGGTACCTCCCCGGCCATGCGGGCACAATTCGGCTGCAGCGAGGCAGTGCTGCACAAAATCTATCGTAAGATTGTTTTTGTAATGTATTTTCATGTTATCCCATATAATCTACATCTGTGTAATTTTCAGTCATATCGTATAACAGCAAATTCTTGAAATATCACAGAATAGACTAAAAAAAATAGTAGATCGAAATTTTAGTTTCAACTTCAAAAAAGGTTTAACAACTTCAAAACTACTTCATTGGTACGTGATACGAGCCGTGTGCTCTCAAACACAGATGGCTTGCAAAAAAGGGTCTGGCACCGGCAGGTATTGAAAAAATAACCGTGCTCCGCCCGGGGGTGCCGCCGGCGCGCACGGCGACACCACCAGGTAGAGGTGAGGGACCGGCCTTTTGTACAGCTTTCGTAACTGCACGTAACACTGGGATTCATTATTGCTTTTTTATTGTATAGCATCCGATGTCAAGGCATTTATTTTATCCTACTAATGTTATTTGTTAGTTTTATATTTTATATCCCGAAATAATAAATACTCGTAGCTCTCTTCAATGTGGGTGAAACCGCGAGATATAGCTGGTTCTTAAGACGATCATAATAAACCACATTTTCAGACATCACTGTCGCCTACATATTACCAACTATTGGTATATTGAAACATATTTAGTACATCCAGTAGGATGGGATAGATTAACTTATAGATTACCACTAGGACGGGAAAGATTAACAGTACCTACGGTAATCTTTTAATTCCCTTCAAAGCCCTGAACTGCGACCCACTCTCTCGCTAAGCCCACATTGTAAAACTAAAAGATTATCCCCAGTGTATAATCGTTTTATCTTCACAAAAAATCCCAAGGGATTTTAAAATTCATCTACATTTTAAAGCCAATAAGTAACAGGAAATAAAAGTAAACTATAAATAGATAAAGAAACAATAATAACATTATTGTAATATAATTAATAATTATAATAAAGTCGATAACGCTTATAAAACATCCTTCAATAAAAAAATGTTAGTAGTTTAATTGATTAACGAATATATTTTCCTACTGCCTTAGAAAAATCTATTATAATGAACTAATTAATATTCAAGTACGAATAACAACAATTTTTTTTAATAAATAATAATATAAATGCGTAAGTTTGTAAATCTGGATTTGGATGAAACGGGACAGATATCTGAAATAACAAAAATATTTTTTATATCGGATAACATGGAATTAGGATAGATAGTAGGTACGCGAGTGAAGTCGTGGTGCACAGCTAGTCACTACATAGTATAAAACTAAGTCACTTCCGCCGTCTGTGTGTCTCTAAAATCTTTAAAATTACGCAACAGATTTTGACCAGGTTTTTTTAATAGACAGAGTTATTAAAGAAGTTTTATATGTATAATAACTCCGTTTTCGAAATCCACGCGGGCGAAGCTGCGGGCGGAAGCTAGTTACAAATAATCTACTAGTGCGAGCTTAATCATCATCAGCTTCGTGCATCCCTACCGACACTGGTCCACGACAGATCGATCTGTTATGTAAATCTCTAGCGCCTCCTTACACAATACAGCCGCACCTGCCCAAACAAACACGGGATGTCGGAATTGCAATAAAGTATCGACATATCGATATTTAAAAAAAAATCAATATCGGTATCGATATTTTTTTATTTAAAAATATCGATACATCGGTATGATACAGCGGTCGGCAACAAAAAGCAATGTCTTTGGGCTTCTAGTGTAGGTACCACAAAAATTATATCGTTTTCTCTACAAGCCTAAATTAATTTATTTCTTCCATTTCATTCATTACTCAAGCCACTAGCTGACCGGGCCACGCGCTGCTGTGGCTGTTAAATAGTTTCTTATGTTATTATTATTGTTTTCAGCCTGGCATGTCCCACAGGTGGGCAAAGACCTCTCTATCCTATATTACTTAAAATTAGATAAATTATAGCCTAAATTTTAAGTTGACAATGTTTCACATCTGTGCGAAATTTCGGTTAAATCGGTCTAGCTGTTTCCGAAATCAGCCCAAAACAAACATAGCGACGCGAGATTTTTATATAACCATCATCATCATCATCATCATCACCACCACCACCATCATCATCATCATCATCACCACTAGCCGGAGGACGTCCACTGCTGGATTATATTAAACTGCTCTTACATCATCCGTTCGTTTTGCAGAATGTAGTTTAATCTAGAATAAATATAATGAATGTCTTACAGGAGTACAATCTTTCTTTTAGTAAGAGGTAGTGCCACACTACATGATTGCATGCAGCCTGATTGGGCCGGCACGACCGGACAGTATCTCCTACTTACACGAAACCGGCGTAAAGTGACAGCTGTGCTTCGCGTTTCGTGTGCTGTGTAAGTAGCCGGTGGCCCATGTAAGTGGGAGCAGAAAGAAGGGCAGCGCATCTGTATAGTCTCTATGCGGATGTCAATGGAAGTCGGTTATCATAAAAATGACTCCGATTGCTCGTTTGCACCCGTATGCCATAAAAAATCAGATTTGAATGATTCCTTTGCATTGGTGTTAGGTAGCCCATTTACCGAGGTAGACTATGTACCATGAAGTTACGAGTAGCATAGCCTGAGTAAATGTGTAGTGCAGGTGAAAGCTAGGCTTGCCAACCGTCCCGCACTACGCGGGACGTCCCGCTTCTGAACCCCTATTCTATGCGTCCCGCTTAGGGTGTGTGCGGGACGCTAAATGTCCCGCTTTTCGAGCACCACCGATAGCCGGCCGCCAAACCTAACCTACCTACGCAAAAAAGTAATTTAGAAAGTACCTATATTTAAGATGTTCTTGACAATATTAGTTTATTTTACTCATTACAATATTTGGTCGACGACGCTTAAAAAAAAAGGTTATTTGCGCTAATTCACGAGTAATCGAATAATTGTGTTGTGTGTAATGGTATTGTATGCTGTAGTCTACCTCGCGACCTAAAAAAAAGCTCATTCGCTACTCCCACGACTACTTGCAACTAGCAAAAATGTTTGAACCCCTTTCCAACATTTGAAATCATTATTTCCCGCAAATTAGTAATTTCAAAGTTGGCAAGCCTTGTGAAAGCGGAGGGCGCTGCTGTACTAAAAAACCCAAGAAATATATTAATCCTGAATTCTTGCTAACTATAGAAATTATCTATGAAGTAAGTACCTACATATAATACGTAAGTTTATTTTAGTATTATCACAAATAACTCCAAATCTAGATTAGATAACATGTTCTAATTTATATGCACACTTTAGAGTGGGCATTCACGACAAGGCTTTGGCCCGTATCAAAGCCAGCTTCGTAACACGGAGCCCTAGGCCTCCCTGGCCAGGGTAAGGATTTTCAAACGCCAAGAACAAGTGGCTATTAATATACACAACCACAACAGTTATTATCTCAAGGACATTGGCTATCATTATAAAACAACTAATCAATTACAGGAATGATAAGTACATTATTACTTTACGTGCAAGTGATATCATCATCATCATCATCATCATTATCAATTGATTAGAAAACATTTCTGATAAGTGCTATTTGGAATATTTATTTTGATCTATATTGAGAGATTATAAATTCCTAGGATCGACAAAAATAGACTTGTTTTTTGAGACTAAACTATCGGATTTCCGCGGGTTTGCCTCCGTTAAATCTATCTCACATCTTTTACATCATCGGGATAAAAAGATTTTTGTCGTATACTCCATAGCTATCTACGTCTGTGCTAAATTTTATCCAAATACGTAACATACATACAAACTTTAGGTTGCTAGGATATCTGTCCCTGAATACGCCTTAAAAGTAAGATGTAGTGCCACGCTACATTCATGCATGTAGCCCGCCGAATTAGCGATTGGGGAGGCATCTCTCGCTTACACGACACCGTGCTGTCTTGTTTCTTGCAGTTTGTAATTAGCCGGTGGCCCATGGAAGGAGGAGGAGGGAGGGCAACGCATATGTATAACCTTGTCCTCTATGCGACTACGACCGTCGGTAGGCATGAAAATGGCTCCGACTGCTCGTTTGCCTCTTACAAACTGTGCAACTCAAATGTGTCACAAGAACTCGTGGCGTCAAGTATACAACGTTCTCCACTTATCTCTCTCTCTATCTCCTCACAATCTTATCTGTCCACACGGAGGCCGGAGTACACAATTATAAAAGGCGAACACAAAACAAGTGCGCAGACAACAAATCAGCGCGACACCGGACACGCCGCCTGAGGTTACTGCCGGGTGACCACGCACACCCCCCGCAATGGGACGCCCATTTAAAATTTGTGATACACTAGCTTTTCCCCGCGGCTTCACTCGCGTTGAAGCCCTTCAATAATTCCAATACCTGCCATGATTACTTTTTGACCCTACCAAAGGAATATTTTGTTTTATAAAAAGTATCCTGTTATTTCTAATAACTATAGGATTATGTGTACAAAGTTTAATGATCATCGGTGGAGTAGTTCTGGCGGGAAAGCTTAACAAACTAACTTACATTCACATTTACAATATTTCACTCGCGTAAGTTTCGATAGATGTTTGTCGATTCTCAGACCTACCCAATAGGTACACAAAATTTCGGTGGAGCTGTTTCGGAGGAATATGGTAACTAATATTGGGACATAAAATTTTATATACCTACTAGCTGCGCCTCGCGGTTTCACCCGCATAAATCCAACAGAAACATTTTTTCGGGATAAACATTATTCTATGTGTTAATCCAAGTTACCCACTACGTGTAAATTTTATTAAAATCGGTTCAGCAGCTTTTGTGCGAAGTAATCCTTCTACAACTAACAACTAACAAACTAACAAACAAACAAACAAACAAACAAACATACAAACTTTCGCATTTATAATATTATTAAAATAAGATAATGACAATAGTATTTTATTTGCCACTGTAATACTGAAGGAGTAACAAACAAACATACAAACTTTCGTACTTATAATATTAGTAGGATAGGAAGTGGGATATCATAATCATTAGCAGCCCTTATCGGTCCAATGCTATACATAAGCCTCTTTCATTGAACGTCAAGACGATTGATCTCATATCATAAGGTTACCTGTGGTAGCTTCAAATATATTAAAATGAGACCAATGGTATTCATTACAGATTTATATCTACTTATGTATCATTTTGAGTAAGTAAATTGTTGCAAGCCAACTGATACAGACTTTAATGATAAATATGACTTTCATTTCATTTTCCCGCCTATTTTTTAGTTTTCGTGGAAAAGAGACACTTTTGACAAGATCCTGTCAGAGACATCGATCCAAAAGGGACAGTCCTGTTTTTAAGGGACGTATGGTCACTTTAGGTCACTATTACTCGACCAGTCCACCGACCGACCTCTCCTCAGTGCAGCATCAGCTCTGGGCGAGGAACGTAGTGCCACAGGCGACACATAGCATGTACAAATAAATACATATTGATAATGTAAATTCATTCAAAATAAAGAGCATAACATTCATTATATTTGATATACAAGCTTATTTACTTCCGTCTGTGAAAAAGTTACAATTGAAACTATCATGTATAAAAATCACAATTTGACTATGTAAATATAAAAAAACAATTATATCATTTTTTTTAATCAAACAAATCTGAATCTGAATAAAAGATAGAAAAATCTTTAACACTTTCATATCAAGAGTTACAAATAATACCAGTAACTAATCCTACGAATATTATAAATACGAAAGATTGTGTACAGACTTTACATGTGTGAAACCGGGGGCACAGCTAGTAAAATACATTTCTATTTAGAAGCCACTATATCAAATTCGATAAGACACGGACGTTAATACGGAACCCTCGCGATAACCAGTTGCAGCCCGAGCCCTACGATCTACTTACGATCACCAGCAAAACAAACAACATCCGCAATGACACAAACACACACAGAAAAAACAAACCAAATGGCACAACACGTCACACATTCTAAAAAAAGGCCCGTCACATACTTATTCTCATGTCGGTGATCCGAGATCGGCCCGAAACAGTCCTCGTATCATTTAAATATAAACCCGGGACAGTCAGTGGCGGCGTCACGAACTGCGTGCGCGCTCGACGGCGGGTGAGGCGCGAGTGAGCAGCGCGGCGAGAGGTGTCTCCCTTTACTC
>LUGF01030133.1:50127-69275 GCA_001625245.1 Calycopis cecrops
GAGCAAAGCATTTACGTAACAATCATGCGAATGTCCATGGGCGTCGGTAGTCATCAAAAGGCTCCGATTGCACGTTTGCCCCCTTATGCTATAATTAAACCTAGTAATAAACTTTACGATCGAAGATATAGCGATACGCGTGTAGGTATTTCCTTAACCTATATGCTCCTCAACGTCATCACCAGCCATCAGTTCGGTGTCAGTCATTGAATAAGTCTCCGAGAGGTCGGCGACATCTGTTCGTCCCCTGGTGTTGCGGATGTCTATTGGCGCGGATCATTTGAAGCAGTTGGCCCAACTTCTTGTTTGCCTCCTATGCTATAAAAAAGGGTGTGATTTAGATCACACAACGGAAGTAAAACTTAATTATTGATTTAATACACAATATATTCATTACATATTGTAGTTACAATGACATAACATGTCATATGATATTAATTTTTTAAATACAAACAAGTTTCACTTAAATCGAATTTGAATTTTTAATTGTAACGACAACTTCCAATGTCCTCGCCCGAGCACACATTTTTGTAACGCTCTCCCCATGTCAAGCGCGCGTATAGAAGTTTTACTTCAAAAATCAAACGATCGAACAGTGTGGGGTAATGAATAAAAAGATACATTACAGATTCATGAAGTGTATTAAAGGTTTCCTCATTCCAATTCAGTCTAGTACCGAGTAGTACCTGTTACGGTCACTCGACTGCGACGGAAAGATGAATAATGTTCGAGTGTATGTATGTGTTATTGTGTAACATTGCACTGTGCGAAGGTGGCGGCAAGAGTCTTCGCACTTGGCGTTTGTATGATCAGATTAGATTACCTACAACTGTGGAAGAAGAACGACAATTGTGTAGGGATGCACTTTGTTCTCTCTTCCTGTCCCATTATTACTGGAGTGAAGATGTGTTGTACTTATAATTTGTGTAAGTTTTTATTTAGGGAAAACGAGCAGTCTGAGCTTTTCATGACTACCGACGCCCGTAGACATCCACACAGAGGCCACACAGATGCGTTGCTCCCCTTTCTCCTCTCATCTCCGTGGGCCTCCGGCTATTTACGCACCGCATGAAACGCGACAGCAGAGTGTAGGCGAGAGGTACGTACCTCACCGGTCGTGTCGGACCAATTCGGCTACACTGCTTGCATGCTACTAACTGTCAAAGTGAGAAAATATATTTTTTCCACCGCGGAGATCTTATTTTTACAATATTGCATGTTTCTTAACAGCCCACGGCGAAACGAGGTCGCCGTACAATTTGAACGCTTGTTCGGTTATCTGTGGACGGCTCGGCTCGTCTAGGATTATGTTTATTGCACCTAAATATAGACCGCAGTGATAACACTTATCACAAGTTTCGGTGATATTCCACGACTGTTCATTATTTATTAAATTACGGAATGTCTTGCTCTATTTTTAAATCTTTATCTATTTAATTGCATTGTACAGTCACGAGCATTAATGTATACACACTTTAGTACCTTGTCATAGTTTGTATTTTTGAAATGTCTTATTATTGCTTTGACTTGTCAAAGAAAGTTATTGTGACCGGGTACTAAAGTGTATACATATTATTGCTCGTGACTGTACGTAAAGACGGACGACCAATTACGATTTCTTTTGTAAAACCCTTAAAAAATCATAGAATGTCTTTCTTTATGTTTATTGTAGGGCTGCACGACGAAACATACTGATTACAGCAAAAGCTGTATCACATATGTATAGTATTTGCATACGTATTTCAGCGGGATGGTACGAGTGAGATAATAGCCAGAAAAATATATTTCAACATTTAATCTCGAAATTTTGACGGAACACTAAAATTACGTGCATGAAACAACTGGACTCAGCTATTTACACATACGAACGGCAAGAAGACAACTGAAAACGAGCCAATTTTTTCAACATTAATTTAATTAATATTCATTTAACTCTACATAATATATATCGTTTTAACTCTACATCCAGTGCTAAATAAAAAAAAAGCTTTATTTACGAGGGCCCGCTACAACGCTTTAAAGCTCGGCGCTAATGCATTAAGCTTGTCCGCGGAGCTTACACATAAACTTCCTAGTTGGCTTTCTTCGAGCTTCGACCAGTTACGAAGGTGGAGCTTTTGTACCATTTACTGCTTTGTTTTTCAATTTATTGTCTATTGTTAAGGTAATCAAGGATTATTTGAAGTGTAAACCTTAGCGGCAATAGACAGGGAAAGATATTATGAATTCGAATCAGCAAACATGCTATAAATATGTAGCAGAGTAAGACAGAGCGCGTAGGTTACACCGATACGACCTAGGGATTTTCAAGAAAAGAGTTTACTCTTTCCTCAAAGTCGGCAACGCATCTGTTAGACCTCTGGTGTTACGGATGTCTGTGGGCGTTGGTGATATGATGGCTCGTATGCTATAAAAAAAGGTGTCACGAATTCGCGTAGATCTCTTTTCCTGCACTACGTATAGCATTTTAAAATAGTTTTGAGTCAGTTTTATCGGTAGTCCCTGTTATGACTGCCTGTTTAATTTCTTTTGGTTACGCGGCGAAATGCATTTACGCACTACCACCGGACTTGGGTGCGACGGGTGTACGTGGGGATCGCGGATGAACCGAATACAAACTCGAACCCCGCAGGCGCTAGCTGCTTATACTGGAGTGTCTGTCTGTCAGGAACAGGGAGGTCCTCTAGTTCACATGATGACAACTTGAAATTGCTGTGCTGTTTGTAAGTAGCCGTCGGTCCATTGGAAGGATTGGACCAAACACGCATTGCTAGTGCCCGGTTGCTGATAGATCTGGGGCACTACACAACAGCGGCCGAAGGCTCTCGCAGTGGTATTTAGTCGGTAGGGGCCCCGTGCCGAGTGCCTAAAAGCATTTTCCCTGCAAAAAAAAAAACTCTCTGCTCTACATGCACCACCACGAGTATAGCCCGTTTCGTCAGCAATGCAGCAATCTCTTCGACTATCTCGCACAGATCGCCGCGGCCTCAACTGCACAGAGCGGGCTCACGTGACGTGTTTCCTGCTCGCTATCTAGTATGCACTGATAGCACTAATGGCCTGTGGGCACTTCCGCCCACCCATCCCTCCGCCCGCGCCGCCTCCGACCGCATCACCTAAAGTAACTAACAGCGTTCCTTTTGCCCAGCCCGTTAGGGAACTGACGTGAACATGTGTTGTTGTTGTGCTGCGTTTCAAGAAACTGGAGGTCACATTAGGGACCATGGAGGTGGGAGGAGGTATAGCCTCTATGCGGATGTTTGTAGGCGTCGGTAGTCAAATGGCTCCGGCTGCTCGTTCGCCCTCCTATACCATAAAAAAAATGTTATATCATAGGGGTACAAACCACACATAGGTGACCGTGGATGGACCACCTTCATCAAATCTCCCCCATTAGGCCACCGGCTACTCACAAATCCGCCGAAACGCGACATACCTCTTTGAAAAGCTTTCTAGGCTTAGGTAGATGTTAAAATATCCTCCCACACGAATGTGGCGTGGTGAAAAACTGCGCTATCAGCGATATCCGCCGATAATCTTAATGAGTGGGCGCGGCTTTTATCAGTGAGTGGTGATAACACGAGACGAGAGATGCAGGCAGATTCCGACGACATGACGGAAATACCGATCCGATACGACTTAGGAATCTTCAAGAGTTTAGTATTAAGATGATTATTTTTATATCATGCATGTCCATACAACGTGTACCACACACGTTGTATGGACATGCATGATATAAAAATAATCAATCAGCTGATATTTTACTGTTGCTTAGTTCAAACTAGTATGTAAATCGGCCTCATCATCAGAGCAGTCCACTGCTAATCCCAGGACGCCCCCGTGAATCGCCAACCATCCCGATCTTAGGCAGCCCGCTAAAGAGTTTGTTTGTTTGGTTGAACCCGCTAATCTCTGTAACTGCTGGTCCTATTTTTTTCAGTTATGAACAGTATGTTTATCAAGGAATGCTATCCTACTAATATTACAAATGCGAAAGTTTGTATGTAGGTATGTTGGTTTGTTACTCCTTCACGCACTAACTGCTGAACCGATTTTCATGAAATTTGGCACACCCATAGAGAGTAACTTGGATTAACACAGGATTTTTATCACGAAAAAATGTTCCTATGGGATGCCAAGGGGTAATTTTCTATTTTTCACAGGATCGGAATTTACGCGGGTAAAACCGCGGGGCGCCACTAGTGGGCTTTCTACCATCACGATGCAGCTATTGATAGGAGTGGAGTAAGCGGGTTATGAGCGTGAAACCGCGTAGCGTTGCTAGTATTTTATATTATTATTTATTTGAACAGCCACATCGTCCTTAGACAAATTGCGTGGCAGGTTTATCAGTCCTACCGAAATTCTGAATATCACATCTTTTTTAGCTACCATAATTGCATAGGACAGTTGGATGTGGGTGTCACATTGAAACGAAGTTAATCGCAAAATAGTAGTTTCATAGATATTTGTTTATAATATAAGAGGGCAAACGAGCAGTCCGAGCCATGTACATAACTACCAACGCCCATAGACATCCACAGAGGTTATACAGATGCACTGCCCTCCCTCCTCCCGATCCCTACACAGCTGCCACCTGACGCCGGTATCACGTGGCACTCTGTACTCTCCGCCTGCTCAGTTAGGACTGCGTGGGTGGCGTCAAGATGTGTTGTTGTTGTTCCTTTTTTTTTTAGCATAGGAGCAGTTGGGTCACCTGATGTAAAGTGATCACCAACGCCCACAGACATCAGTAACACCAGAGGTCTAACAGATGCGTTGCGGACTTACAAGATAGTACTGTATTTAAAATATATAAGTACAGTGGTACCTATACAGATGTGTATCTATCGCGCCAACAGAGCATTCGTCACGACGTGTTTACGTGATACGTTATCGCGCGCGCCCAAATATCGCGATTGTCTTTATCGTGTTATCAGCAAGGACGGCGCAAATGCGCAGTTCGTTTGAGTGGGCCGGGAACTCCTCCGAGGTTCTGGTGAACGGCTGTAAATCATTCCAGAGGCCAGGGGCCAGCTAGACCAAGGTGGCAGCAGCGCCCGGTCCTGTATTTATTGTGCCCACAAATTAGCCCCTTCTCAACTTCAAAGTCTCCAAGCCCCGCCAGAGCTTAACCCGGCTCGGCATGCAGAGTTGCTGCCGAATTCTATCGGGACGACCAGAGAGGAAGGGAATTGCTCCCATGGCCGCCACAGCGAGAGCTCTGCTGTCGTTTCGTGCAGACTGTGGGTTTCCGATAAGGCCATTGATAAGTAGGAGGAAAGGCGGGCAATACTATAAAGTATATTTCAACTTTATATCTCGGCGTTTCCAAGAAATCGCAACTTCGCGGATAGAAACGAACGAGAAACCGTGGGCGCAGCTATCAAATAGTTTGACAAATACGACCATATAGACCATTGATCTCAATGGTATGCATAGCTGATAAATGCGGAAGAATGCCAAAAATTTGGCGTTAGGATTGGAGACATCAATTCGGTCTCTGCCTATTTACGAAAGATTTAATTGAACATCATCGCACATGCATCAAGCTTTTCATTGCTGGAACAATGACTTGCTTGGAGAGTTTGAACTGTCAGAAGGTCAGTGATCATGCGCTTTAAGGTATTTTAGTTCTATCGGCTATAACGTTAGCGATGCCCTGCTTAACTAGCATCAACGGCGGTCCGCGGGATCAGCAATCCATAAGATTTCAGCTCAGTGACTGAGTCAAAAAAATTTACTCGTGACTTTTTCATTCACGAAACTACACGGAACCCGTATACGGACAGAGATTAATGAGCAGATACAAGCCCATACCGCAACGGCGCTCGCCGCCTGCCACTCAACTTGGTAGCGACATGACAACTTGACAATGGACAAATGTCTCTCAGATCTTATCGCCACGGGCATGTAGGCGAATAAATTTGTATGGCCGAAATATTAATGTGAGGCTTGACAAGACAAGCTAGGGCCAAATAGAGGTATGGTACACCCAATATGGTTACTGTGCTACCACTTGCATGTTTCGTTTGAGGATGAACTTGGAAAATTCAAAACTTTTTCAATATGTAACATCTAAAGCGACAAGTGGTCTTAAATCCGGCGTGGCGATGCGTCGCCATGCTTTGGCGATCATGTCCTCAAGGTAGGGTTGCCATCCGTCCGGGTTTCCCCGGATTTGTCCTAGTTTAGAAGGCGTCCGGGGAGCGTCCGGGCGGGGTTTTATTTGTAGTCCGGATTTTGATTTAATTGATTTGATTTTTGAATGATTGATTTGATTTTGATTCAAAAAACTAAGACTAAAAATTTGAAGTTTTGGAAGAAATGTTTATGGTTATTAAGTATTTTTTTAAGTTCGTTATTTAGTTTAAAATAGCATCAAAATACATGATTTATGACCATAAAAATTATATTTTATTCTTCTGAGTATCTTATGAAAAATACTATTTTCTAACGTCCGGGTAGGAAGCTCCGAAATCCGGGGTTCTTACGTGCCTTGTCCTATTTGATAGATTTTTGAGATGGCAACCCTACCTCAAGGGCACGTTAATTTCCCTCTCACTCACTCGCCACCAAAGCTGCGATCACCCGATAGCGGATTATTATTATCTTACAGGGTTGTATTGTATTTATACATATAATTCTTTTGCTTAACGGACTGCCGTCGTCTGGCGGTATTAAACTTGTTCAACCACAGTCTCGGTCCCGGGTTTGAATCACGGTTCGGACCAAAAACTGTTTTCGGGTTTTTCAATTTATAATAACAGTCCGGAGTCTGAAAGTTGGCAGTGGTGCACATCTGCGCCCTTCTTATAAATGAAATGTTTTTATTTGAAATGTATAAAATACGGACGGACATGATAAATTTTCTTACTAATTCTTAATGTTTGTTATATATTTTTGATGCTGTTCCATCATTTAATTGCCAAATTATTTTTATGTTTCACATCTGCCAGACGTTCCACGACCTCATTTGTGTTCTATTTAAAACGATATGCCCGATATGAGTAAAAACCTTTACCTTTATAAGTTCGCAAACGCAGGGTGCGTTTCCCTTGCAGAATTCTGAAGATTACTTTAACACCCGAAAGTGACATGTGAAGTAGAATTTACAACTGATTTATACAAGGTTGATAAAAGCGAGAAGCGTTAAATGAAACCACATATTCAGTGTGTCATATCCAGGCTACACAACAAAAATCAGATCAAAACGAGAAATAGTTTTTTTTTATTTAACATTAATATTAGTTTATTTATATGCCACAGGAATTTTTTAATACTTTTTCTCACTTCGTACACTGTATCATCAGCCGACCGAGCGCCTGTCCGCTCATAGTCCGCCGGAGTCATTCACCCCTTGAGAGACATAGCCGCCCGGTACAAAGCATGATTGCATTTTTTCGCTATTTAACTTGTTTGAAAAAAGTATTTTCGTATACTTGTCATAAATTTTTTTTTTCATACTTTCGGATTAACTGTAGGAACCTATAGTACATATGTGGTTTAATTCAACGCCTCTCGCTTTTATCAACCTTGTATATGCCAAAAATAAACAACCATAATATAATAAGGCTAAATGGGTATTCCTTTCATTCATTTCATCATACCTGACTTATTTTTACACATGCGAATAATTATAAACAATTACATCATACTCATAAAATATATGTTTTTAAAAATTTCAATACGACTTTGTGACAAAGCATTAATCTCAGCCACCATTATGAATGCAAAATTCCTACAAGTCGAAGGCGTACAAGTGCAAGTGGGCGAAATTGTGCCAATAGACGAATTCGCCCGCGTCCGACCTTGTTGAGAGGCGGTAGAGTGCACAGTCGTGTGGCCCAACGGCAGGGACGAGGTTGCGGCGTCGGTACAGCACGACAGGTGACGCCCACAGTGCGTGAAAGTCTCCTTCGTTACGATCGCTAATATTGAATAGAATTGTTGGACTTGATATCGATGCATCGGGTAGTAGGTACAACACTAGTCGGTGGTCCGCTGTGTCGAGAAGAAAAAACTACACGGGTTCGTAAGTCGAGTTGTACACTGTACAACACAAGGTAGGTAAGATGTATCGACAATTAAAGTATCAGCTAACGAATTCTATTAGGAGGTAGATAACCAATCGAACACTCGTGACCAGAGGTACCACTCGCTCAAATAACCAGCCCGAAGAGACAGCTGTTCTGTCGCATTTCATGCGGTCTGTCAGTTCGTTCTTCTGTGCCCAAATAAGCAGATGGGAGGAAGAAAGCAACGCATTGCGTGTAGGTTTTAGTAAGAGGTAGTGCCACGCTGTATGCTTGCATGCAGCCGAATTGGGCCGGCACGACCGGGGAGGTACCTCCCGCTTACACGAGACCGGCGTGAAGTGACAGCTGTGCTGTCGCGTTTCGTGCGGTGTGTAAGTAGCCGGTGGCCCATGGAGGTGGGAGAAGAAAGGGGGGCAGCGCATCTGTATAGTCTCTATGCAGATGTTTATGGGCGTCGGTAGTCATGAAAATGGCTACAACTGCTCGTTTGCCCCCTATACCATAAAAAAAAAAGGTAAATCACCGAACACATAATATCACGACAATCGATATGTCATCGATACAGAACATCGCATCACTATCGCAACAGTGGATGAGTTATGCTTCCACCAGCTCATATACAAGTCAGGGCTCGTTTGATGTCTATATTAGACCTGGGGTCTATTAATCATTATTAATATCATCTGTCCATTCACGTTTAATAGCAATCTTAGAAACCGGCCCTAAGTGTTTGGTTATCAATAGTCAATACCGTTTCTCTTTTTTTTGTAGTATAAGGGGGCAAACGAACCGACTGATGCAGACTGCCTTTATGACTGACGACGCCCATAGGCCAACGGCTACTTACAGACACACATAGAAGTAGCTCCCCGCTCGTGCTGGCCCAATTCGGCATGCATGGGCGCAGCGTGGCACTATTTCTTACTAAACAAAACTAGCCCTAAGTATTCGCATATCAATAGTCGATTCTGTCTTCAGATCACAAAGATCATTCTTACCTTAACAATATTGAACCAGCTCCCATCGTGTTGCAACAACCACAAGTCTCTTCCCATTTCCCGGTGGGCGGGCGGACCGTTTAGTAAATCACGCGCATTTACATAAGAGAAAACTCATATTGTACGGAGGCGGCCATCTGCGGCCCACTCACACGCTCACACACACACACACACACGCAGAGAAAAAGTGTAATAAAACAATTGTTGACATGCGAATGATATTCTTCCTCTGATTTATCTCTAAATCTACACCTGATGAAAATAAATAAAAAATAATTATTAAAAAATAAATTTAGCGTTTATTGTCAATAACTCAAAAAGTTGTAAAAATTTTTCAAAAAAAAAATTATGGTACGTGCAAGTTGTTGAAAGGAATATTTATGCACAGTTACAAGCGTACAAGAACATTATAAAAAAAATAAAAATATTTAAAAACTTGCGTGTTTTTGATGGTTTTTTGCAATTATTTAAACAATTTGTTGACCGATTTTGAAGTTTAAGGTCGCAAAATGACCACATTATGATCACTTTAAAGGGATAAAAATTTTAAATCGATATTGTTTGTTGTTTTTTAGTTATCTTAAAAAAACAGTTTTTTACCAATAAAACCATTTTTTAAACAGTATTCCACAACTCCAAAAATGACACACTAAATTTTCTCTCATTGTGTGTGACCAGACCAACCCATTTTTGCGCATAATTTGCTGGACCTAATTACAGTAAATCATTTTCCTCTAGCAACTGGGCTACATGTCAAGCGCGTGTATAGAAGTTTTATCTCATAAACCTATATCCACAAATATCTAAGCGTCAATCTACAATAAGCTAGCAAAAAATTGCTTCTCTGTCCAATTCAGATGCTATGGCAAAACCCCGTCTGATGCAAATTGATTTTCAACTTGAATATTTTACTTACAATTAGTAGAAGAACTCATTTACACTTCTATATACAGTAAGCCTTACCTGTAAATAAGAAACAATATTTAATCATTAATACAATCATGTTAAAAACATATTACAATCAAAAAAATTCTTGTCAATTAATTGCCGGGGACGCAAAAGAGCGCCCGAATCAAATGATATATACCATCATTACCCAATTACAAAACCAGAAGTCCTACCTGGACCTTCGGAAATAAGTCAGAATATTCTGTTGTTTGACTCGGGCGCAATATCAGCTACTTGCGAATTCGACCAATTCGCGAATAAACATGTTGCTGGCAAAACATTTCAGGCCAAGCCCAAGCACTGTCAAGGGAAGAACAAGAAGACATGTGGTTGCCATACACGAAAGAGATTCGCGATGCAGCGGAATTAAGCCGGCTCGATCAGGGACTTAGATCACGCTCGGTTGATGCCGTAAAGTGATAGCTGTGCTGCCTTACGTGTGGTTTTTGAGTAGCCCGTGGTCCATTGAAGTTGAGGAGAAATGGCTCCGCGACGTAACAATCAGCGCATGTCTGGGGGCATTGGTAGTCATAAAAAGGCTCCACTTTGCCCCCTTACATATACAATAAAAAAGAACCCTAACGCCAGCTGCTCCCTCGAGACACCGAACACCTCGCAGCGCGGACACTCGACCCGAGCCGCTCCGCACATTTAACTGTAAGCCGACACTTTACCTACTCGGACGACTCCCGGCTAAACGCCCGTCTTCCCAACTTACTGGCCTGTTAAAAGCTATGTTTACGAGGGTGGTCTGGGAACAGCGCCCTTCGTAAAGCCACGGGCTCGAATTTCGCCAACATTTCGCATCGATTGTGTTACAAAATATTTTTTAAAAAAACAAATATTGGTTGATCTGGGCTAATGCCTTAATTAATCCGATTAGGTGATCAGACCATCCGCTCTCTCGCAGTTGAGAGACGACGCATAGGAAAGATTACAAGTTCATCGTCCTTCATCATAAGTATGTCACACTGTGTATTAAACTAAGTCCTCTTTCAATGGACATCAAGTTGGCAGAACACCCCTACTCGGACATTTTCACTTCTGTTGAAGGTCGAGCAACTTCGCTCTCTCAACTCCTGATAACTTTGCTTACTGGGATGCTAAAAAACTGAGCAATCTTAGGATATTAGCATGTTTGTATAAAAGCTAAACATTTTGAGTATGGTAGTGTACCCAGTAGCGTTTCGCGTGATGAGTCATGTAAGAACTAGTAAAAACAAAATCTCGGTGGAACACTCACCTACCGCACTCACCATAAACCTCAACATACACAATCTATTACATTACAGACGGCGGTTACAAAACAACAGCTTTCTTGCGATAGCGCCGCCCACGCGCTCCACGCAACTCCGCTTGTTGCGACCGGCTACTGTGAGGTGGAACATGTGATTTATAGTATACGAGACGAACGAGCAGTCGGAGCCCTGATAACAAACGACCACAGACATCTGCCACATCAGAGCTTTCGAACATTTCGTTTCGCTTGAAATGCAAGTGTAGGGAAAAATCGTAAGTTTACAAATAAGGAAAGAAAAAGGTATTTGCCTTCCCCTATTTCTCACTTGTAATCATACACTCTCACTCAATACCTACTCATCAGAACAACAACAAAGGGCAGTGCCATGCTGCATTGTTGTAGGGCTGTCGTCACTTAAAAGCTTTTAAAGACAACTCAATTTCGCTCGCTAGCTGTTGTGAGGGCCTAAAAACTTACGAAAGACATCCTTTTTAGCTTATACTGGATTTCCTGAGAGCTGTGGCTCCTTGCGATCATATCAAAGGGTCAATGGTTACCACTGCCGATTCTGGTGGTGGTGGCACAGGAGAAGAACTGGGAGAGTGATGGGCCAAGCCCGAAGCCTCGTCGATATCGAGGCCGGAGCCCCGTAGATCTCGTAGAAAGCCGGGCCACACGTGACGGACGGGTCCGCCCACGCCGGCGGCTAACGGAAGAGCACGGGCCAAACTCTTCACTGTCGCGTGTCAGGGCTGGCACGACCTCAATATCGGAGACGAAACGAAACACAGGCGAAGAAAGAGTTATCTTCAGTAGTCACATATTCCTATGAAATACACGCTTGGGCCACAATCTTATCTATGGCCTGCTGGGACAGTCGCAACTTATTGGAGATGCAAAATGGAACATACTTGCGAGAGAGAAGATAATTTTCATTTCTACTTAACAATACTCATTGTACTAAAATTGTGCAGTGGCAAAGGAAATGTTGAAAAGGAAAATATATAAACAGAACTTATAGTACTTAGACAAAGAAAGAAAGTTATAAATATAAAACATGTAAAATCCAACCTTGCCTGCTTTGCAACTATAATTAAGACTTACTTCAAATCTGCCCCATTAAAAAAAGCAACAATATCATCGAAATTGAAGTTCCGCGGAAGACCAAAAAAGACAAGTTGTGACAAAAACAACATGTTTAACCTATAATAGATACAACATTTGATAAAGCATGTTACCAAGAGGCGACAACATAAGTCGATGTTCATCCATTGATTAATTACATTCTCAATACAAGTGATTTATTTCCTCGTTCATGTATATTTTAATGAGACAAGCGCGTGGCAGCCCTGGCCAGGCGCCACGTCTTGTTTAGCATAATACTTGTATAAATTCTGTAACGCGTTGAAGATTCACCGAGCGCTCGTCCACACGTACAAGTCCCGTAGTACACGCACTTACTATTGTGCGCGCGTCCACTCACATTTTTATGTTCCTTATCTACTGTGCATTTACATAATATGCTGATGTAACATAGACAAGTTTTTTGACAGCGTTATTCATAGTTAGTAAACTGGAATGTCCACGGGTACACCATATTGCTCTCAATATGGCTTGCCATGCCCATTGCTACTTCATTAGTCCGATCACCGATAACCACACACCACAAGCACAACACACCACACCCAGCAGTCGTAGAGGCTGCCCAGTAGTCAAGGCTACTATATAGCCAAAATTATTCGGCCATAACCCCCCAACAACCCGAGAAACTGCATCTTAATAATGCAGCTGCCCTTCACCGAGGGGGTACTCCCCCTCGCGAGCTTAGTTCGGGCATAAGGTTAGCCTCGAGACCCGTAAACCTCCCAGCCTTCCCAGCTGCGAGAAGAACACCATATCGTACCGATAACCTCGGAGGAAGAAATCTTTTTTCGTGGCAATCCACCGAATGTCAGATGATCTACCCAGTGGACTGATGTTATGTTTAAGGTTTCGAAGAACATGTCCTCCTCTTCCTAGCAGTGGATGTTTTCAGGCTGTTGATAACTAGCAATACAAGAAATTGTAACCGTGCTTCTTTCTTGTCTTTTGCTGTCCATAAGAATGATGTTGTTTATTATGTTATATTGTGATTACATATACCTGTAATACTTCTTGGTGTTGGTATTAGTCGATGGATTGCTCTATAAGCAGGTTTGAATTCCACTATCGACAACTAAATAATCTTTTCAAGGTTTCCCCAACTAAAGTAATGTTGGAAACGTATCCAAATATTACTTATGATTTCAAAAATTCTCATTAACATTAATGCGACTCTCAAATTAAAAACAACTATAATATATGACTGAACTACCTCTTTCCGACGAGTGGATACGTGGGTGAAACTAATCTTTATGAACTCTTTGTCGTTTGGTAACCCATCAAGAGGCGGCCCACGCTGCAGCACAACTGCGGCCGCGGAGGCGCGTGCCCGGGTCAGAGGTGGGCGATGACACGTGGGAGGGGGGCAGAGGTGGCACTCCACCACTCTCCGGCCCGTTATTTTCATTAGCTTGTTTATTTGTTTACTAGTTGTGCCCCGCGGTATCACCTACGTAAAATCTATACGATCGTTGTTTTCGGGGATGTGAAGTAAAAGGAATAAAATTCCAGAATGTAATTTAATCTGTGCTACGTTTGATCCAAACATGTTAAGTAGTTTATGCGTGGAATGAAAAATGAAGAATAATAACTAATAAAGAAACTTTCGCATTTATACTAGGATAGTAATATTTTTATGGTTTCGTAGCCAATAGCCGTTTTGATATAAAATTATAGAAAGAGCTTATCACTCTTTCTTTAATTTTTTTTGTTTCATTTTTGTTAATTAATTAATTAACGTATTTGCGCGGATGCTATTAATTAATTATGTTTCAATTATTAGTGGACACATTTTTGGTATGTGAAATATTTTTTTTGATTAATTTAATAATGTCTAATGTTACTGTTTGTGTTCCTTAAAAAATAAAATAAATAAATAAATGGCAGAAAACGGAACCGTCCGTCCGTCTCTTCATCAGTATGTCCAAGCCATTTTTTTCCAAAACTATAAAAATACATAAATTAAAAGTTTAGGGGGGGGCACTCCATACATAGAACTGAATCTAAAATATTTTTTTTATCCAACCTGTAAGTGATTAGTGTCTATCAATAGATCATCAAAAATTATATTATTTAAATTTATTCCAAATTCGAATAGCGGTTAACAGAATACATCAACCTACAAAATTTCAACTACGTAGGCTCAATAGTGTCGGAAGAAAATGGCTGGCTGACATACGGACAGACAGATAGGCAGATATGACCAATCTATAAGGGTCCCGTTTTTTTGCCATTTGGCTACGAAACCCTAAAAATGGTGGAAACGCAAGCCGCTTGACATCACAATAACTATAACTTACCACCAATGGCGTGTACACAACCTAAGAAAGTTCAGGACTTTGTGATTTCGTTGTAATAAGACATTTCCATAAAACTGTCAGGTCAGCATCAAAAGCCGCCTGGGACTGTAACCACGGCCGTTGAAAGGTGATCGAAATGTCGGGAGAGAAAGTAAGAAGCTAACGTGTTAAAAGAGTCTGCAAATTCTACGGCGGGCTACAAGGCCGGAAATCCAAACTCCGCACCTTTCCCCGGGATTCACTCCGCATACCGAAAAGAGGAGCAAGAGGTTGATTTAACATATCAAAACCATCAAAACTACATTTAGTTTTGATCTATTTCCATAAAACGATTGTTCACGCTGTTTGTTGAGATTTTCATTTCAAGTGTTTCCTGCAGTTCCTGTAACTCCGGTGACCTATAGGGCTAAACTAATGAAGGAAGGAAATTCATCTTTACAACCTTAAAACGGATGTTAACATATCCACTACAAATCGCAGACCGTTTATTAACTGCTGCTATAAAACTGATGACAATGACGCAGCAGAAGATATGGATTTTATAAAATATAAGGCCGTCATAGAAAAATCATTTCTGAAAGTCACAAAACAACAAGTCATCCACTCACCACTCCCCCTCCGGCGGCGATCATTCATGAACCTCAGGCCACAAACTAGTCGCGCCCACGTTTAATGAATGGAGGTAGTTTGCATGAGACGGGCTCCATTGACGACGAGAGCATAACGGTGCGACCAGTCCGACCGCCTCCGAAACTGGCCGCGGACATCGGGCCGCGATATTGTAATACATTTGCCAATATACATCACATTATATCGAATTGGGCCGGCACGACCGGGGCGGTACCTCTCGCTTACACGAGACTGGCGTAAAGTGACAGCCGTGCTGTCGCGTTTCGTGCGGTGTGTAAGTAGCCGGTGGCCCATGGAGGTGGGAGGAGAAAGGAGGGCAGCGCATCTGTACAGCCTCTATACGGATGTTTGTGGGTGTCGGTAGTCATGAAAATGGCTCCGGCTGCTCGTTTGCCCTCCTATATCATAAAAAGAAAAACATTACCTACTACATTTACATTCAGACACTTTTTCGACGCAGGAAATTAGATGCAGCCGAATTTGCTGGTACGACCAGGAAGGTACCTTTCGCTTACAGGATATCCACGTTATGTGCAGTGTGTAAGTATCCTGGGGCCATGAAGAAGGGAGGAGGAAGAAGGGCATCGGATATGTATAACCTCGATGCTGATGTATATGAGCTCCATAATCATTAAAATGGCTGCTCGGCAACCAGTTCGCTGGCAACAGTGTGACACACGAAATAATGTTAGATAGGCCGAAACAAATAAATAAATTATTCAAAAGCAAATGATGTCAGAAATCACATTCAGAGTCAGCCAGGAAGATTCAGATATCTGCATCTCCCGTTGTTCCGGTGCTCTGGTCTTGTTAAAGTTTGAACAGCCTTCCTTTATACACAATCAAACCGACTCTGGGCAAACCGGGATGTGTTGAACTAAAAACCACTACGAGAAGTAGTACGGTTAAGGTAAAAAAAATATTGATTTAGAGTTAGGGCTTGAAGAATAAGAAGCCTAGCTTCACTTGAGATAAAACAATATAAGTAAAGAGATAATGCGATATTATGTCTTCGTGGCAGCATTTTAAAAAATCGTGCTGCTGTGTTAGTCTGCATGTAAACGTAGCATATGTTGGCGGAAGTGCTGACCGCTTTACCGATTTATTTTCGAAATGAAATACTTTTTTAAGCCAGACTAGCACAGGCGGGTCAAACCTGATGATAACACATGTGTCTGGGAGGCCCGGGGTGGCGGGAGGGGGCACTCTGACTGATCAACAAGATGAACGAACGAGTAACGAATTGGGTCCGCACGATTGGGGAAGTACGTCTCGCTCACGCGATATAGGCGTGAAATGTCAGGTTTCAAGTTTCTAATCTAGGATTCAAACCGGTGTAAACAATGAATTGGTGTCTTGTGGTGAAACCGCGGGGCGCAACTATATTCCACGCAGAGCTTCGGATGTTAATTAAGACTTGTTTCGGCGGTATACAGATGGAGAGGTCAAGCCGATCCTGACCCCAGACACAATACAGACAACCAAATTAAATGGCTAGACATCATTATGGAAAAAATTTAAAAAATCGCCATTACCACTGATCTTAACAAATTAAGCTAAACGAAAGGCAGAATTAAAAATATTTTATGGTCTAAGAGCCAGCAATTTATGGAACTAGCTTATTTAATACCAGTTGTAACTTTATAGTCAATGTTACGATGTTTGCCCAGTCGTCCAATTCTTTCGTCAGTTTCAAATCTAACCAGACAATGATTTGTGGCATTCGCCGCTACCTAACTACCATAGTTATTACTTTATTGTAAATAGTGGACCACCATTACCAAATATGTATGTTGAACTAGCTGTGCCCCGCAGTTTCACCCGTGCAAATTTCGATCTCGTGGAAAATCATCCCATAGCATCCCACAGAAACATTTTTTCGGGATAAAAATTATCCATGTTACTCTCTATCTGTGTGCCAAATTTCATGAAAATCGGTTCAACAGTTTTTGCGTGAAGGAGTAACAAAAACAACAAAGCAACACAAACTTTCTCATTTATATTATTAATAGGATTGGTCCTGAGATACGCCAGTTATCTACATGTATATGTTTCGGCTAGAGCCCGAAGTGCGGCTACCTCTAGTTATAGCCGGTTAGAACTAGGTGTAACTACTTTGTCTAGGCTAAATCTAGAATTAGCCGATTATTTTCGGGTAAAACTAGAATAACTATAGATCCTACGGCTAGAACTAGATCCAGCAAAAACTTAGTGGCTAATCAGCAGGTCAAGTCGATGTCATGCTAAAACTTGATTCAACCAAACCCAGATGGCTATTAGTATTACTATAATAGTAATAGTACTAGGAGTAACCTATTCCGGTTGGACAGTAATCAGTACAGAATTACAGAGCCATTTAATATCTAATAATTTATTTCGCACATCGTGAATTGATTCCTTGAGAAGAGTTCAGATGTAGTGCCATACTGATCACCCAATTTGTATAACCCTTTAGCGTTACATTCAACTACAACCATTAACCCATTACGAAAGTCTCCTGTACCATCTATCCTCATCAGGAATTTTGACTCGGACTGTATCACCAACTCTACGCGGAGGAAACTTTTAATTTTGATGAAGCTGTAACTTTTAAAGCTTGATTTCCCAAACTATCCTGAGCGCCATGCTGTTAGTGATAATTTTCAATTGTTTTTCAAAGTTTGTTCCATACGAAAAGCTCCAGTAGTCGAATCCATCGATAGATGCAGTACTGAAAACGGCCATACATGTGTATAGCCGCTTTACGATTGACTTTGCATTGCCAAGGTTGTTTGTAGACGTAAAAAATTGTACGGAAATAATTAAAGATGAAAATCTCAACGATAAAGAGGCAACGTGACTGACATTTCCGCCGCGTAACATTAAACGATGACAAGACAACAGATTTTGCAACTATGACAGTACGTCTGTCAGTTCAGCTAATCTTACTAATATTATAGATGCGAAAATTTCAATAAATGGATGTTTGTTACGCAATCGTGCCAAACGGTTTGGAGCCGGAGTCGCGGACAACAGCTAGTTCTACAACAACGGACATCCGCCAGTCGCGGGCTCTTGCACAAGCCACAAATCAAATTTTCAAGTTTTAGTTAATTTACCAAGATTAAATTAAGAGATTACAATATTTTGGCAATATGTTAATTTAATGAACATCCATTTTTTTTGATTGGCCAAACTGTGAAGATCTCAGATAAACCAAATCCAGTCCCTCCTCCGCAGGAAACGCGAGACAGTCGTATTTTATGGCTGTTTGTTAACGAGCTGACTAGCTATTTATTATCATAACACACGTCATATTTAATTCGACTTTATAATTGGCTGGAGTGCTGTTGAAGCTTCGCAGCAGAGTTGGTGGGACCAGGAAATCATTGCTCACATATTGAAGGTATAAAGTGTTGGCTGTTTGCGTTTTGACACGTTTCCGGCGTCGACAGTCGTCAAAAAGTTTCGAGTGCTCATTTGCCGTTTTATGGTCGCCGCACACTTATCAACTCGGAAAGGCATCGTAACCGTATCACCTAGAGCCGATCAGTTTTCTTTGTATGAAACTTCATACTGCAACGCACACTAATGGGAAACGTAACGTAATCGTATCGTCTTCGCTTTTCTAGGTGAGGCGTTTACGATCTCTTTCCGAGTTGATAACTGTGCGGCGACCATTATCCTCCCGAACCTAATGTATGTCCATTGCCTCCATTATGTGTAGGTATCGCTGGCAGGCAAGAATTTAGTTATTGACGTCTTCTTGGTCAGAATTTGTTATTATCAAACCTTGATAACGAATTCATTGGTGAATTACCATAGAGTTGGAGAATGTTTTTGTTTGTTGCGCGTCCCTTCAGGTTCAGCCTGG
>LUGF01030133.1:81532-103729 GCA_001625245.1 Calycopis cecrops
GAATGATTTCTTTCTTGCAGTAAACCGATGGCACCCGATGGTATAGTAAGTACATTTCATAATAAAAACATATATAAAAACCGACTTCTGTTTATGTTCTACTTTTATTTCTTTTTATGCGTAAATACACGTACGCATCAAAATAGCTAGTAAAGTGACCTATATTTGAATTTTTTATCACCAAATCGACACATGATGCGTTTGACCCGAGCGGCTCTCTACGTCTATGACTACAGATACGAGCAACACCGTAACCCGTGCCCGCCTTATCAACGACAGATAACACCGCACTGGTCCGGCGCGGACGTCCGGCGCACGTGCAAGCGCAAGCTTCCGCGACCCGCAAATAGATCCAAGTCTTGAGAGGATATTCAACAGGAGTGACGTCACATTCATATTCGTTTGATCGCCATCTTGATTGATCTGTTACCGGACTTCGTTCAATTCCATGAAAACCAAGATTGCTACTAAGAATTAACACCGATACTGCACGAATAACGTTTTTGACAGCCTCGTGGTCTAGTGGTAAGCGTGTTCAACCACAGACGACAGTTCCCAGGTTCGAATCCTAGGTCGGGTCAAAAACTTTTATTGGGATTTTTCAATTTCTAATAACAGTCCGGAGTCACGAAGTTGGTGGTGTTACACCCCCGCGCCTCAGAGAGCAGAGTCCTGCGCCTGATTTCTCTTCGGTTTTTGGCCTGCCGTCACATCTGAATATGAGAATAAGGGAATAGAGAGTGCACCTGTGTCTACGCGGACACTTGTGCACTATAATATATCCTGCAGATGGCTCGTCTATATATATTATTACTGTTTTTGCCTTATAAATGAACGCTTTTGTAAGTTCAAACTTATATGTATCATTGTTATATTTCTTCCACTATTAAATCATAAGCTATATGACTGTTATTTTACACTAGCTCACTATTTTATAAAATTAAAATCATCGCTTCTAGAAATGAGTGTTGTTGCTCAAGATAAAGAAAATATCTTGTATTTTATTAAAGATTCACTCTTAATCTCAAAATTTGAGATTAAGAGTGAATCTTTAATAAAATCAAAAAACTAAATTAAAAACAAAACTGTACTGTATACAACATACTATAATACAAAGCTATGTAATATCTGATCACTATAAAAAGAAGTCGCAATCAGAAAATGTCCCCGAAGAATCTTAATCTGTACGCAGCAATAATACTTTATTTAATAACGACATATTATGTCATTTTCGTTAAAAATTAAAATTAAATAGATTTATTAGATACACCAGTATCCGGTTCGTCAGCAATAAACGCAAAATGTCTGACAATAACGACCATCTTGATAAAATGAAAGCATTAGAAGTCATCCTTACGCAAGCCGCTACAAAAAGCAAATATAAAATTCCAGGAGATGTATACACGAGGCGGCGATTGTAGCCAAAACAGACATTCAGCGAATTGCAAACAAAAGGACTACTGCACGTGACATAGTCAGACGGCTCGGCGCGCGGCGAAAATACCTCGACACTTGGCAGCGTGTCTCAGACGCTGTTTAAATGTCAACTTTTTTATTTTATGGCTGAATAAGGCTAATAACTATAAATAATAATATAATTGAACAACTGATAAACTTGATGACACCGTAAGTATCATGTTGACAAGCAAATAGAGGTTAATTTTATAATAACTAGTACACATTAGTACACTTTAATGTATATATCACTTTGGTGTGCCTTATGGGCTAATATTGGGCCCATTGTTATTTGTTACCTATACGAATAATATATTTAATGTCCGTATTCCTAATGCCTTTCCTGTACATTCAGAGAGGGTCATCCATTGGATGAAAAGGGCTAATGTTAATAAAGATGCCGAATTAGATTGGTACATTGTCCAATTGTATATCGTCCTCTATTATCTGGGCCGGAGAACCTGGGGTCCTACTTTATGAACGATCACAACGCAGTACAATAATGGCTTTGTTACGGATGACCACGACGCATCCGGTGCACAGTCTTTAGTCAATAAAGACTAGTCGTAGGTGTACCTTCCAGCAGGTAATGTCTATGCATTGCATATGGTAATGTCTATGCACATGTGATTGCATATATTATTGTTCCATATAATTTAATATTATCTATACACTTTTAACCCGACACATCAGATTAACAAGCATTAGGTATACTATTTATTAATCCTATAATAAGATGATGAAAATACCAAGGGAATCAAATAAAAAGTATGGTTTTGTAGTAAATATTTCCAAGATCCACACAATACGAATAAATCACATACCAACTTAAATCCACCATTTAAATTAAAAAAAACTATTCATAGCATCATAACTAATGCGAGTTTTTGTGATTCATAAAGTTTATTATCCACGCCCGAAAGGCGCAGGTATAAAATCTGACCATTGAATCGAGAGAAAAATATCAGCAAAAAATATAGCATAAAGCGTAATATTCCAAGTCTGGTGCGTTTGAGGACTATTTATAAATTTCTCCTTACAAGTTATAAACAGGTTCCAATACATATGTGACACTAATTTATCAGACTCGATCCAAATTAATTTTATAGACCTCCACTTTGGCACAGGAAATGAATTCGAATAAAACATAACATTAAAAAATACAGTTATCGGAGGATGTAAAAACGGAATATTTTAATTACGTATGATAATTAAATAGACGGAAACGGTGCAGTTTGTATAATTAGAAATAGACCGGATCTAATGGTTGCATGTTCTCGTCTTGTTTTCAATCATTATAAATCTTTTAGTCGTCATAAAATATAAAATACTAGACGACACGGCATCACCGCTGATATCAAGGCATTAAACGTCGCTATTTATAATTTCCGACCAATTAAATTTTAAGTAGGTGGCTTCAAAAATCAAAGTAACGCCAAGGTTCAAGCTATATATTTTTAAGAGACCATGGTGTTTCGTTCGGCGTGTACCTATATAGCCAGTGGCCCAAGGAGCACGGGAGGAGGATAACGCATCTGTAGAACCTTTATACGGATGTTATGGGCGTCGGTAGTCACAATATAGTTATCTGAGTTCCCTGGCCCCTACACTAGTTGTTACAGTATTTTAGGGACCAGATATGTCTTTCGACTGCCCGTTTGCCCTCTTATGCTATAAAAGAATATAAGGAAAATAGACGGATGACTCTAATCATACAATGTACACACAATGGCTAACAATGGCCACGCTGTATCGTTTCGGACGTTTTGAGATGGTTTTGTAGATGCCAAAATAGCACTTGCTGGCATTTTATGACTACCGACGCGACGCCCATAAGCATCCGCATAGTGGACAACCATATGCGTAAGCAAACGGGCGCTTCGCGAGAGCATCAACACAGACTCTACATTTATAATAACACAGAGTTTTACATTTATAAAAGCGAACAATGCGATTAACAGACTCTTAATCATTCTACCCGAATGCAATCCTAGTCGTAAAACCCTATTTTCTCGTCCAGAAAGCACCGGAGATGGGGACAATGGGAACTATTCTACCTGCTAGTTCGTTCTATACAAATCCCGAGCCACATTGTGAGCAGGTGATGTTGGCCAGCTCTTTTGAGAATATCATAAAAGATTATTGTATAGGGATTCTTTTGATGTAAGATGTACCTATTTATGTAAATGAATGAAGTCTTATTGGTGCATGTAAATGAAAAAAATATTCATTCATTTGGATTTCTAACCGGTTTATAGAAAGAGGCTTTGTATACATATACAATATCCAAATACATATATAAAACGGAACACGAGTGTCACGATGTGTGTCCGAATATCACACACATATGTAACATTGTCCAGCTTAACATAAAATATAGGCTATCGAGTATTTCTTATTGCCACAGCAACGCGTGGCCCGCTTAGTTTAACTAATAATAACTGTCTAATCTACAACCCTTTTTCCTTAGATTGTTGAGCGGTAGCTACATTTGGGGCGTTCTGCGTGCTCAACATACCAATAGAGCCAATCGACTCATCTATAATTTAAAGACTGTTTGAGCGTTTTCAGTGCTAATGGGCTGCCCACAACTCAGAAAAACAGATTGCAAATGGGCCAGTATGGCTCTAATGTTGCGGTCGCGTTTATGTAACCGAAGTTTCGGTTGTCCGAAGTGTTGAGAAGATGATCTGTGCTGTAGCCAGTCTGAGATAGATGCGGCTAGCAGGAGATAGTCATCTTAGCGTTCACTGGAAGAGACCTGTATCCAGCAGTGGACCCATGAAGAGTTTTCAAAAAACGGCCAAGAAGCCAAAGTCAAACGTCACTAGTACCGAAGCTCGTGCGGTTTTTTTACGCAGAGCGCCTTCCGAGAAGTTGCGCACACCGCGCGCCGCGGCGCAGAGGTGTTAATATAATAGACAGCAGATCCGCCTTATTGTATCCTTTTGTAATACCAAAATGATAAATGAGCATTAACGAATTTGTACATCGCGTGATAAGGTCGTCGGAGAAGCACTAGGAAAAATAAGATAAAACAGTTGAGTTAATTGAAGATCCTATTTCTGTGTGGTGAATATAAATTGGCATAAGACACTCCACGCTTTATCATAATAAATACAATAACGACACCTCGTAAAATTAAGCCGTTCTGGTCTTAGCAGGAAACACAGAAATTCCCAGATACATATGGTTAAGAAAACATGATCGTCTTTCTGTCGGAGTCTGGTAAAAAGCTATAAGACGCGAAACGGTCGCGACGGCACGTACCGGTGATAAAACCGTGTTCAGTGGAACACGTGGTATGAATGGTGTTTTTATGTGGAGTTTACAGAAAAGCGTAGGTATTTGTACAGAATTTCATCATCGGACTTCGCGTCACAGATCCAAGCCCTACATGCAGACCGAAGAGCGATATCCAAGCATTTTTATTTGATGAATAACTGCTTCGACTGTCGTCAATATGCGAGAATGTTCCTTTTGGTCAATGTACAATGCTTTGGTTTATGGTTAGTCATATAGAGCAAAGAGAGTATGACAGAATGAGCGTTGATAAACATAAACAGTGCCACCTTTTGGCGTATCATCAGTACAGGGATTTTGCCATGATGTGTTATGATGTAGGCATCACTTGTCAACTCCGATGTGTCATAAGTGTACTATACTTCCACTATGGGATATGAACATGCAACACTTAATTGTAGCTCTCATTGTAACCGATGGGGTTGCAAGTCGACTAAGTTCCGACGCGACCGGAGAGACATCAGGCGCAGGACAGACGGCTTAACTAGGCACGGGGGTGTAATACCGCCAACTTACTTACACCGGACTGTTATTAGAAATTTAAAACTCCAAAATTTTTGGTTTGTCTCGGGAGTCGAACCGAGGACTGTTGAACTGTTTGAACAAGCATAGCACTAGGCCACGAGGCAGTCAATTTGTATTATACACACATACTAAGTAGGCAAGTTATCAAGGAAGAGATTATAAAGTTTCTCTATCACGTCCCAATATACTGAGCTGTATTTATGAAATTCTCGCGACAATACAATGGTGATTCTCTGAAGACACACCACTGATCTGTATATAACTGGATAAGCTGATACATATGTTGGGTACAAAAATATCGGGTAAAACAAGGAGAAGTCAGCGCTTCAGCACAGCAAGTAAATCGAATGTTATTGAGCTATAACATTTTTTTTTTGGCTTTAGAATATTTAGGTTTATTCATAGAGAATAAAATAGCACAAGTGCGTGCGCTACACGTGGTCATACGCAGTGGGGCAAGGTGGGGCTTTCGTCAAAGCATGACTTGAAGCTATTAATACATTTTTTATTTATATATAATTTTTATATTTACTTTATTGTGCACACAAATAACAGCAGTAATAATAATAATAATGATATGCTTAACGAATGTATGTACACAAAGGCGGTCTTCAATTTCTGCCAGACAACCTTTGGACATAAGTCCTAATCCTGTTAGGTATAGGGCTATTAGGTAGCTGGGTAGTTAACACAGAAAAAAAATAAACAGAATCATCCTAAAACAAATCGGAACGCATAATAGCGTATGTATAATATCTACTTATTATTTAAAATATACATATAATATACACCTACATGTATTGTTACATACATACATAGATAAATACACACAAAATTTATAATTTTGAAATTTTTGCAAAATTTTTACAAAACCATCTTGAACAAGGAAAATAGAGTATGTACCTAGTTAGTAAAAGTTACTATGCAGTTGCAGTTAATAAAATCATATATAATTTTCTTATTGAGTTTCAACTAATATTCGCTTCTGCCTCATTTCTACAAAATTCTGAGTACGACCAAGGCGCTCCGTCTCAGTGGACAGTAGATCGCGCTGCTGGTTGTTGGTCTATATCTTAGTATCGGCTATCCATACACAGAGCTGTAGATCGTCTTGCCGGTTGGTTGTTCAAGTGGCGTCTACACCTTAGTATCGGCTATCCATACGCAGAGATCAGTGAGGGTCCGAGAGAGAGATCAGCAGTGTTCTGTTTCGCACGTCACCCGGGAACGTGCCCCACGGATAATTCGTGTTCGCAGAAGCCGCTTCACGAATTCCTTTAGCACTTTCGTTAGCGGGAACCGATTGAATTTTAAAATTACCTTCACAATGTGTTTTTCAATGAATTCTATATATGTATAGATAGATACCTATGTTCTGTTGACAACTCAACTTTTTTTCATGGTATAAGGGTATAATCGAATACTCGGAGCCTTCTAGTGACTGAGGAGCATAGCCATTGAAAATTAAAGCTTCTGCAGAGGCATTCGAACGCTAAAATATTATATTATTGGAATTATTTTAATCGGAGCAGTAGTTCACATGGCGATCAAAATACCAAACAAACTCTTCGGTTCTACAATATTAGTACAGATAAGAGGCAAAGGTCACACGTGACAAAATGGCTTCTCTGAAAATGAATACAATTTGATTTACGAGTACCTACAAGTACATAAGCGATATCATAACGTAATGTGTGTTATTAAATTATTGTATAACCGTATAAAGATTACGGTTTTATACGGTTATAAGTGAGGGTATAATTTAATATACGTAATCGGCTTGGACAATTATTTATTCATTATCATCAGCAGCTTTCTTAGTGCGGAGCCAACTTAAGGCTAACGGCCCGGCCACAGCCACAGCGGTGCGAATTGCGGCGCGGTGAGCGAATCGTCTGTCTCTTTCTCACTCGGGCGTTGAGTATTCCCTCGTCACTCGCCGCGCCGCAATTCGCACCGCTGTGGCTGTGGCACGGCGGTAAGTCTGCACGGGCGGATTACTTACCGCCTGGTGTGTGGCGAGTCTACGAGTATCCCAGTAAAACGTTAAATGTTCGCTTGCGGTCGCACTGTGTGTATAGCGCCCAGCTAGATACAGTCATAGCAAGAAGCTAATCCTGGTTTCTTGTTATAGCCACATCTATCCAGCATCTTAGACAATACAAGAGTCCAGAGACTACATCTAAAAGGCTCTTGGCCTAAGGACGTAACTTAACGAGAGACATATTTATATACTAGCTGGTGCCTGCGACTTCGTTCGCGTAGCGTAGTAATACATATTATAATCAAAGTGATTTGTTATTGTTTACTTGCCTTGTGCCGAAATTCTGATTTCCCGTAGGAATGAGCTATTTTACCGCAGTCAAAAGTGTTCGAAAGTGTACCTTAAAATTCAAGTAATTAAATTCTGTCGTATTTAGTTAAATCAGTTTTTTCACATTATTACTGATTTTATGATGGAATCAATTACCAAAGTAATTTGTACCAGTCAGTGAGTGGTAGTAATAAATTAGAAAAAAATAAACATAAAACATATTGTCCCTCACACTGCTGCCAGTAGCTACAATGACAACTTGCAGAATGCATAGAAATCGCGACGCATGGACTCACTGTCTCAGCGTCTCGCAGACAACAAAAGACGCGTCACGTATGATCGCATCTGCGCCGGACGCCGGTGCGTCCTCGCCGCCTCGTGTATTGTGAGTACAAAATCTTTTCATCTCGATTTGACACGGACCAATGGAAGGTAGCTGCCTGCTACTTTATGGTCACAGTTCACACTGAGAATAGGCAGGTGGATAATTTAATTGCAAGCTGATGTTCACAAAACAATTAAAAATAATAATGTCCATGCCCCTTTCAGCTATGGCGAATGCTTTCTCCTGTCTGCGTCGACCATGGTCCCTCATGTCGCTTGAGTAACCTCCCTTAATGACATAGGCCCTAAGTTTAGGGGGAGGATACCACAAAAATAAGGATCATAGTTGACTAGCTCTGCCCCGCAGTTTCAACCGCGTTTAATTTCTAAAAAATCCATTTAAATTTCAACACCCTATTTCACCTCTTTAGGGTTGAATTTTCTAAAATCCTTAGCAGATGCCTACGTCATAACATCTGCCTGCATGCCAAATTTCAGCCCGATACGTCCAGTGGTTTGGGCTGTGCGTTGATAGACTTATATATACTTCCACTTGTAGTTACACTTACAGCTCGTTAAGTTCAGAATTTAACATCAAACACACAAATAGCGTGTGAAACACACAATTATCCTAAGAAAGTACGTAGCCTAATTTCTCCCGACCATCTCTGTAGAGACTAGACAACTACGCGGGACGTCGTGTTACCGAGTAAATTCCTGGCCGGTCGCGAATGTTGGTCGTTTGCATAACTTACAATTACGTCTTAAATGCCATTAGATGTGCAAAATAAACTGCTTGCAAGCTTCGGAGCAAACTAAGGCATTCAAGCTCAAAGTCAAATATTACGCTTGGATCACTTTCGTGTTCATAACCAGGAGGATATGTTCATGGTTTACTTGAAGAATAAGATAGAAACACCAAAAGCTTCGTTCCTTGCGAATGTTCTGTCATATTTTTCTAGTAAATCTTGTCAAACACGATAATATCTCGAATAACTTTCGTGTAAATATACTAAAATTATAGGAGAGAACGTAGTTTATGATACGTTACTTTGTCGAAGGATCTACGTTGGTCAACTGGCAGATCAGCTATACAAGTGATGCTTACCTGTGAACAATAAAATGATCATTAATAAAGATAGAGCGAAAACTAAAATTATTAAATTTAAGAACAATATTGACTGCTTAAAATTAATTTTTAATATACCCAGTGAAGAGTATAACGATACCTCATACATTACTATCACTAAACCAGTTTGGGCTGTACTGGCTGTGCTGTTAGTAGATTATAATTCCTTTTACACTATAAGGAGGCAAACGAGCAGTCGGAGCCTGTTGATGACTACCGCCCATTAACATCCACATAGAGGTTACACAGAGGCGATGCCTTCCTTCTTCCCCCTCCAAGAGCTACCGGAAACTAACACACCGTACGAAAATCGACAACATATTGAACCGAGAATTATTGAAAGTCAATTTATGCCGATATGGTAGATACATACACACGTACAGACGGTCGAAACACATTACCCTCTTTATAAAGGAGTGGGTGAAACTTCGAAGAATTATCCAGCTAAGATTCAAAGGCAGCGTACAACCTTATTAGCCTTAATAATCTATTGGAACATGACGTGTCCTACAACGTCCAACTAGGTAATGCAGACCGTTCATTACATTTTTTCCCACAGCAAAAATCACAAAAAACTAGTTTAATGAAACTACGCCGTCGCGACCGAGCACGTACTCGCGTTGAGTTCAAACAGGGGCGGATTTGAAAAGGCGGGCCAACTGCCCTCCACATCTCCACACATTTGGACCCTTTTGAAAGGATTTAGTAATGACGTTGTTATTGTAATTGCTAAGGATGGCTTGTTGAAGGCTTGTTCGTCGGACTAGACACAGAAATTCTAATTTCATCAGGTCAACTTTGTTTGATTATTTATTGAAAAATATGCAGGCTGCATAGGAGGAGCGGGAAGTAATCTATACATATAATAAAACAGTAAAATCCATGTGTCTGTACATTTAATATATTTACGAAAAACTAATTGGGGGCGATGTTGAAATAATAATAGAAAACTTTTCAATAATTTTTTTTTTATTTATTTTGTTTGTCTGTTTGTCCTCTGAAACTACTCGAAGGATTTGCATAATACTTTTTGTGGTGTATGGATATTAAGCCTAGTCAACATCAAAAACTTACTGAGGTAAAATCGTTCATTCCTACGGGAAGTCGGAAGTTCGACACACTGCAATAACAAATCACTTTGATTATAATATTACTACTCTATGCGAACGAAGTCGCAGGCACCTACTAGTTTCAAATAATGAGCCGGCCCTGAATGAACCTGTCTCGCCGCCGCGCCGTCAGATAAACAGCTCGGCTTTTGGAACAAAGTACGCTAATCTCCATGTGGATTAGGCGCCTGTAGCAACTAAAACGGTCTCATTGCTCTATTTCTCTCAAAGGAAGAGCTCTCGGTACTCTTCATCTCTCAAGGAGCTCCAAGTCCGGCCCTGCGCGAACCTGTCTCACCGTCGGACAAACAGCGCGGCTCGTTGGCGCGAGCACACAGCGCTGTTTGCCGGACTCTGTCAATATTGAACGCCATTTGAAGGGACGACGCCCTGTGTGTCAATTACTTTACACAATTATCATACGGCCAAGATCAATGTTGATTTTCAACATCATCATCGGAAATCTGTTGGGTTATGAGATACGTCACGTACGTTTCTTGTTCTGGGTCGGTAACTCAATACCGAGGGGATCGTATATTTTTCGAAAAGAAAAAATTAAATCTTCTTACTTACCCGTTGGGTTTTAAGTCTACGTGGGTCAGTTACGTTGGGTCGCGAAATCGGTTCACAAACAATTTGCGATGAGATTAAGATAAACTATAACATATGAAGGGTAAGGGAACTTGAAATTTATTTCTGACTGTCAATGTATTAGGTGTTCGTACGTGCATCACACATGAATTGTCAATAAAAATTGACGCAGTAATCATATTCATATATTATAATCGACTGGAGGACGCATAGTGGGACATAGACATTACACGGGTACAAATAATAAAGGATATGATGTCCGCAATTGGTACGTCTTTATTATAAATGCGAAAGTTTGTGTGTATGTTTATTACTATGGTAAGCAAAAATTCTTGAACGAATGAAAAATTGAGCATCTCGAAAATACTGTATCATCACCAACACCCCGACATACTTTACTCTTTAAGAACGAACATTGTGATGTAGGGCGCGGGAGATTGAGACGACAGGTTCGTTTGAAGGATCTTTATTGTCTGACCAATGTATCTGTTACAACAATCTATATAAAGGAGATGCACACTACAAACGAAGCGAAACGTGGTCAAGTCAAGATGCGTATGCATACGCAAGCGACGTATAAGGACGGCAGAGCTAGACTATCTATTAATCATCAGACTCGATTTTCATACCAACAACAACAGCAAATCTTCACGCCAGTTTCCTAACGGGGCAAACAATACAGGTATATATTCTCAAATCTTTTTTTAAGCAGTAAACTCCATAAACGAATATTTCCCTTAAACTACATTCTACTTGTATAAAACCACGGGGCACAGCATAAACGCGTCTCGAGACATAACACAATACGCATTTACGTAAAGCATTTATCTCGGACATGGCGGACTCCTTACCAGCTGACGGCAGGGCTCCGCTTATGGGCCGAGGGTGACTGGTCTCGGAGTACACAAATGGCGCTGGCCGCTGATTGACTTATACTTTATACATATTAATGGATATGGAGCTGGCTAGGTGTAGTTCTGCACTACGGTCTGTGTGCGACTTTGTGTAGGCGATGGTTATTTACCGGTTAGACTGCATAATATGTTTGTGGTATAGGCTAAGGGGATTTGGGAAAGTTGAGACTCCGATTCTGTAATTTTGTTACTGAGCTTAATCGCAGGCTTTATAGTAGTCTTGTTAAATAAGGGGCCACACGAGCAGTCGATTTAAAGACTATCGATACCTATGGACATCCCGCATAATTATTATGTAGACGTACTGGCCCTCTTCGCTCCTCGCTTTAAATGAGCCCCATGTAACGCACAATACCTCATGAAACGCGATAACAGAGCTGCCACTTTGCAGTGATATTAGGAGATATATCCCCGGCCCAATTCGACTGCATGACACTAACTTATACTAAATCTATTCGCGACTGTACACACTTTCTTTCTAAGTAGAAAAACAATCAACAAAGTCCAAATGTACAATCGCGCACAAACTCGTGCTATGCCTGGGTGCAGTGGTGTACACTCGTATCTGAGCGGCCGCACACGGCGCGCGCTTGCTATGCGCCGCCGCCTCGCTCGGCGCCGACGCCCTGGTAATCCGCTGTCCATCGACAAGCAAAAAGAGAACAATCGTCGCACCAGGGCTGGCAATATACAATATTGGCAACGCTAAGAGTCGCAAGGACCAACGGAGCTCACTTGTAGGCGAAGTGAACAATATTGAACCGTCATGATAGCACAAATCACAATACAAAAGTCGCTAAAATATGTATATCTGACGATTGGCGAATGCTGAACAGAAACGACAATAGGTCTCACAAGACTTAGAGTTTGTTGATCTCCAAAAACCTAGGAAGCCAAAAGTTTTTAAAGTCAAAAGTCCTTAGTCGCTCTATTCATCTCTAAGTTCTTTAAACCCGGCTAAAAACATATATTCGGTTATAGAATAAGATAAAAAAACATAGAAGATTCAAAAAATTACAGGCATTCTAGTGTGCTTGTGAAGGCTGCGAGCTGCAATAAGCCGTTCATCAATTTCTGCAAAACCATTTCTGCACTTATGTTTATATGCAGATCACACGTATTTGCAATCTATAGGTATAGCGTCCATGGGCTTAGTGCCAGCCCTGCTACCGCGGCACATAAAAACGCAACGACACATGCGATGTCCGCGGCCGATACGCGCGCGCCCACTATAAATCGCGGTAACAATACGCGCTTACATTATAACCCGCCATGGACCGAGTGAGACGCCCTGACATACATCAGCATCAGACTAAGTGCGGAGCACATCCGGGATCTCTTAAAAAGACAGCTGAAGAGAGAGAGATGGGATGGAGATCTGAATAGGCAGTATTAATGGGCTTCAGTAATCACCAATCCAGTACAATCAATCATAGTCAAAAACCAGATTTCTCGATTGTTCGAGAACTTCACTGACGTCATGAAATACATCTTCAGATCAGTCTTTGGCAGCTGCTACTATGCTTTCGCCATTACAGCTTTGCAAGTTGCAGCATGCATAGCCCCCAGGCTGGCACGGTCGCAGTGACAGTAACAGGAACGCTCCGTGCGATTCAGGCAGTCTTCTAGCCTTTTCGTGACTTGAGGACCAAAAGGCTCCGTCCAATACATACAACCTGTCACAGTAAAAAATAGACGTGATATCTCAGAAAGATCACTCAGCATCATTTCTATGCGACGAATGATTTCTATGATCACAGAGGAATAATATGAGAATGATTACAATCTGATGATGGTGAATCAATAAATATTTAATTATAAGTAATTGGCTACAAGAAAACCTCCACACTAAGATGGCTGGAGCGGTCTTAATACTTTGTGGTTCGTCTTATGTTTCTTATTTGTATAGCCAAGTCTGGTGGATTTGATCTCAATAAGGCGTCGTGCTTGAATTCCTACACAGGTCCAGTGTTAAAGGATTCGACACTTTTTTTATCTTTTTCTCGCGCCCTATGTCGGTGTGTGCTTAAACATTCCTGTACTGCTCACGTGCTTTAAAAGGATTCAGCATTTTAGGGATCCGTATCTAAAGAGTTTAAAATAGGACCCTTCAACGAAGACTCCATTTTCCTTCGGTCACCAGGCTTTATTTCTTCGCATCGCGATAGCAAGATAACATAAATTTTCACAGACGGTATCTATGTCTGTTGCTACTATAGCAAAAATATTAACAATTTGTAAATTATTATATAATTTTGTCAAAATTACATAATAAACATATATCAGATGTAATGCTGGTGGAGATACCTAATCTTCACTTGGTAAAAGTAACAACCTTCATTGCGTAGGTACACCGAGGGTTGACACAAGGGGGCGCCAAGTTCGAGTCTCGTCAGTTCGACTAGTACATAGCCGATTTTTGTTCCTTTTTTTTGCCTCCTATTTCGGCGCGTGCTTCAGGCTTAGAAATTTTTGTGTTTATCTCGATTTTCCCCGCCCTATTTCGGTGTGAGTTGTGCACTCTTATACAAGTCCTGTGCACTCTTATACAAGGCTTCAACAGTTTTGTGTTTTTTCTCGCGTGTTTTAGCGTGAGCTTTAGACTTCGGCACGTTTGTTTTTTTTCTAGCGCCCTATTTCGGCGTGAGCTGCACATTCTTACATAGGTCCCAGGCTTCGCCACTTCTATTTTTCCCACTTCCCACCTCGTCGGGGAATGTCAACGCGTGTGCGCACCGTTTTTGTCGCGCCGCTGGCCGTTCACAAATAAACCGCCGTTTCGTTTGCGCTTGTTTTTCACGACGTCGGAATTTCTATTTTTATTACTTGGGGAAATATTTCACGAGATTCCACGGCGTTGACATGAATGACGAGGTGTTTGTGATGTAGATATTGTTGTTACATTTTTTTTGGATTACTAAACAGATTTCATAAAAATAGATATGCTGATGATTTAATGAACTATTTTTATGAAATCGCCAAGAATAATAAAGAATATACGTTATTCTTTAAATTTAGCACGAATTCACATAGTCTTCTGTTTTCAGCAACATCCGAACTCCGTAATCGAACCCAGGATATCCCAACATGGTTTTATTAGCAAGTATGCAACCATTTCTCCTCTAGATATGTAGGCATACTTGCTGCAGGCAGTCAAAATTACTACACAGACGCGTTGTCTCCTTCCCTCCTATAATGAAGCAATAAAAACTCCCTAACATCGCAAAAAGTGACAGTACACCTACCACTTTGCGGCAATATCATGCGAGCGAGCACCTCCACGGTCGTGGCGGCCCGCCTTTCTGTTGACCACACAATTTCACTCGGAACGTCGATTTCACAAGTTGACAATGGAAAGGTAAATTAAGGTAGTTTAACCTCGATGTTAACAAAAAAGCGGCGGGACGTCGATGCGCGCTCGCCGGGAGATCTTGCCTGATTAAAAAACAATCGCACATCAAGATGCGGAGTTAAACGCGGGCATACATACACATCGGATTCTCCGCTTGAAACGAATATACTTATTACGCTAGAGTTTTCCTGCTACTTCGTCTGCGTAAATTATCATTTTTTTTCCCGACTGCGCTATGATGAGAGGGGAATATGAAAGAGCAGTCGAAACCGTGTGATATCTAATGGCTATCTGAATGAGCGTAACATTCGCATCACAAAAAGTTACACAGGTGCGTTACTCTCGCTAATCCCATATCTCGACGGGCCACTGAAAACTAACAGACCGAATGAAATGCAACATCATATCCACATGGTCGCGTCGACCAAAACTGGCTGCATTGCAGAATTCGCACTCCCTTTCATTATTAGTACTATATTTTTTTGAAGCCTGTTTTTCGCAGATGTCGCAGTCAGGTCGCCATTTCCAAAAAACAGAGCCGTTTTGTATTGAGGCGCTTAAACGATAAGCCGGATCTAGGGAATGCAATACCGGGATGCCGGGATCCCGAAATACCGGGATCCCGTTTTAATCCCGATTAATCCCGTTCGTAAAATGAGCGGGATCCCGCGCGGGATTTGTAGGATTGCAGAGAAGCGAAAATCATGTATTATGAACGATGATTAGCAGAAAGAGCATTTTCTGCTGCTGGTCATATAGTTTGTAAGGCTCCTGAGCCGTTTAGCAGATGAAACAATCAACACCTTAACTTTTTAAGAAGTTATTTTCAAAATATTTTCTACTTTTGTCAATTTTAATTTAAAAATTTTTAGTTTTCTAACTTTCTCAATTTTAATAAGTAAGTTAATGTATTATAAATGATTATATAATTAGATTTGTTTCATTACGTACCGTCAGAAGTTATAAATTATGCATGAAGTTTTGTTCATGCGGGATCCCGCAAATACCGGGATCCCGCGGGATCGAAAATGTCCAGTCCCGCAAATACCGGGATTGAGAATTTTCTGCAGGATTGCATTCCCTAGCCGGATCGGATACGGCTGAGGGCCAATTCACGCCGGAATGGCAGCGGCGGGGTGTGCACTTTCAGTGTAAAACAATAACACACCTTATCCTACATAAATAATAGATCAAAATCGCTTGAGAAGCTCGAAAAAGGCGAGCGGCCTCCCGCACTGGCGCGAGCAGCCCCGTGGCCACGCGCGCCCTATCAGCGGTACTGCCTGCGACGAGGCGGACCTCGCTCGTGGCTGCTGCTGGCCGCTGCCTTCCCATGTGAAACATCCCTTAAAGTCCTCCAGAACGAGCTCGGCGCTATATGTTATTTAATACATAGTTTATGCGGCTACAGAGGTAGATACTACCCACTCACACACTCACCCGTCGTAACTCATCGATCACGCACGGGCCACACTCCCGACGAACATCAAACGCTCACATAAATCACCGGGCAGACGCGATATCCTGCGCGGCAGTTACGTAAACACGTTTAGATATCGGCATTGGCAATAGAACAGATCGCCGGATGGGCAGTTCCATCATCTACATTCGTGTAGGGTGGCACGACCAGACATGTATCTAACGACACGGTCTCGCATGGTTAAATCCGTCAAGCCAGACTGTAGTATGGAACATAAAAATCGCTTGTATTTTTAATATAGGTCGTATTAAGGGGCAAACGAGCAGCAGCCATTTTCATGACCACCGACGCCCATATAAATCCGCACAGAGGCTATACAGATGGGTTGCCCTCCATCCTCCTCCCTCCTACATAGGCCACCGGCTACTTATACACCGCACGAAACGCGCTACGCTACGCTCAAAAAGGTTGCTCATTTTCTTATCGCGCTTCACCGGATAAAAGATATTTAACTAGTAAGAGAACCTAGTGTCAATCCTGTACTGAACACACTCCCAAGCTGGTAAGCCGCCGATCATGCCTCAGCAGCTAATCATCATCATTACACAAGCATTCAAGTCCGCATTCGTATCGACATACTCACGATCGGTTTTTACGGTCAGCATCAAAAGTCCAGATTTTCAAAACATGTTTCTTTCATTTCAAATAATATACGAAATATTTGATACACAGGCGTTCCCTAAAACACTACAAACAGAAAACACCGGGAGAGGTCTTTTTATTTATTTAACATGTCCAATAAAATACAAATTGAACTCTTTAGAATAACTTTGAGAACCATTTACAAACGTGTTTATGCTTTTATGTCGCATTTGATTTGACACATTGAGTAAGTTAGTTGAAGATCCATATACTAATATTATAAATGAGAAAATGTCTTTGGTTGTTTGTCTTTCTTTCACATCAAATCGAATCAACGGACCGATGTGATATTTAGTATGGAGGTAGTTGATGGACTGAAGAGTGTCATTTGCTCCTTTATCGCAAAAAACCACGCAAGCGAAGCCAAGGGTAACTAATATAATACCAAGGGTAAGTAATATAATAAAAATAACGAATTACTCGACAATTAAGGTTATTAAGAGACGGCACGAAAAGTCTTATATCTACCAGTTATCTCGCTGCTGACCGTACACTACACATATAAGGCGCGCGTCTAATACGGCGCTCCGTTGCACAAACGCTACGTTTCCGCGCAGATGTTGATCTGCAAGTTGCAACCAAACTCCCGCAACTTGTACGGAAATTCGTGTGAGTATACTATCAAGTACTGTATTATCAAGCTGTACATTAGAAATTTAGAAGTGTCATGCATGCAGCCAATTCTAGCCGTACGACCTTCTCTGTTACTAAATTTCAGAAGGGGGATAATTTTATTTATTTTATTTTTACTTATAGCATAAGAAGGGGGCAAACGAGCAATCGGCGCCTTTTGATGACTACCGACGCCCATGGACATTAGCATGATTGTTACGCAGATGCGTTGTCCTCCTAGAGTCCCCCCCCGCCCAATGGGCCATCGGCTGCTCACATACCGCACGAAACGCGACAGCGACGCTGTCACTTTACGCCGGTGTCGAGTGAGCGAGAGGTACTTCCCCGCCCGTTACGGCCCAATTCCGTTGCATAGGAGGATGTAGTGTCATGCATTATGCATGGCACTACATCCTCCTATGCAGCATGGCACTACCTCTTCCTACCTGCCATACCTCCTTTTTAGCTAGAACTTCACCAGCCCGTAACCCGTTGTTTACCCACACGGTCGACGTATACGTCGTAAAAAACTGCAGTCAGCACGCACCACTACGTACCGCCATATACGGCGATCGTGTGGCCGGGCCAATGGAGGAGAACCCATAGATAGCATCTGTGACGGGTAATCAATGGAGCCCACCCGACCGGCACGTCACGCGACAATGATCATGCTTTTTACAGTGCTTTGCTTAGTAGATACTAGTGGAGCTATGCAGTGGAGCTCGTCTACAATGTTGGTAATCTTTGGGTTCCATCTTAGGTTTGGGGGACCCAGTGCGAAAGCCATCTTTGCTACCGCGAACGAACTTATGTAGCCGAGATATGTAGATAAATTAGTTATTAAAAACCTCATATACTCTCATCATCGCATTTCTTCAATTTGAGGACTTTATGGCGGCTGTTAAATTATATAAATATTAACCGAGTAACAGTAAAGAAATAAGCTATTAGTAATAATTTTTATATTATTTGCAGTTTTTAAAGTGAGCGGAGGCCGCGTTTAGCAAGACGAAGTGATAGTCGATCATTCATCAGGTCGAAAGACTATATTCAGTGGTCCGCCGATCCGCGATGGATGCGAGTAGCAGACGATAGGCCGTCTTGAGGTTCACCGAAGGAGGCCTATGTCCAGCACTGATAAAGGCTGATGATGATGATGATGATGGTGATGATGCGAGATGACGTGCCGGCCCAATTCGGCTGCAATGCATTGCGTCTTACCTAAACTGAAGGGTTTCCTTACGATATTATATCCTTCCTTATTATACGCTGATGAAACCGCACAGCTGCAGTTAGAGTAAGACTGTAATTATCTTGTACCTAGCGAGAAGTACTTAGTAATATACTACACGGACGCGACAAGTTGGGACCTAGCAAGACTGCGAAGAATGAAAGAAAGAAAGAAAGAAAAGTTTTTATTCAAAATAGAATTACAAGAATTATTTACTTTTTGAACGTCAACAATTAAATCTACCACCGGTTCAACCCTAGCCCTGTCCTGAGAAGAGATGTTCTCTAGCCCCGCACTCCCCCGATGTCGTCCTAACATGGCGACATCGGGGGTGGTGCGGGGGTAGGGAGCGGGGAATGGAATTTATGTCAGGTCCCAACTTACCGCATCCGTGTTATACCTACATTGGCGTGCCGTGATTACCTCCACTAGGTACTGTAGTGTGTCTAGCACTACGTTAGCGTAGGAATATAAATTAATGTTTATATTATAGAAACTACTTGAATGAAAGAATAGAACCTTCGCGATAGATAAGTTTTTAATATGAAAATATTTTAGATTAAAACGAATGAAGAATTCGAATAGTGTCTAGTTTGACAACAAAATATTTTTATTGGGAGATTATTCTTCTAGAAGACCTCCGGGCTAGAGCCTTGGAGCTATAGGAAATACTATATGAATGTTTCTATGTAAACTAAGAAATTAATAAACTATATTCATGCACCAAGCGTATCATTCAAGTAATAAGTTAAGTAAATAGTTATTCAGCCAGATTGGCAAAGATTCTAACTAAGTAATAAAGCAATTATATGTCTAGAATAGGCAATCGTAGGTTACTATTATAGGTGGACCTGCACTAAGACGCCCCCATAAAGATATCAAGCGCAGGACTCTACAGTACCTATAAACGATCAACATGATAGATGACTACCATCCTTACTTTTATCTCCATCACATAAAACGTTATGGCTTCAATGTGCAAAGTACCCAAGTGGTTTTGTACATCTGATGGCGACTGATATTTTTGCTCAACCTTTTCCTGTACGTGAAACCATGCAAGCATCATTGTCAGATCTTATTTGTGCACCGGACTTGGTCAGCTGTGCCTCTCGGTGCTTGTATAACTTATCCCGTGGTAACCACTTTTATAGTTTCTATAGTTTTTGTGTAAACGAACAGCAAACTTACTCTCATTTTTAATATTAAAATACGAAACTACTAACTACTAGCACGAGATCGGCGTAATGTGATAGCTGTGCTGTCGCGTTTCGTGCGGTGTGTAAGTAACCGGTGGCTCATTGAGGTAGGAGGAGAGAGGAGGGCAATTCATCTTGCATAGCTCGTTTCCCTCTTATACCATTATTATATTATTATTATATCAAGCCCATTATGTGTCCCATTGTTGGGCAAAGGCCTCCCTCCATTTTTTCCATTTCTCTGTTCAGAGCTGCACCATCTTATACATCTAACAAACAAAAAAAACTTTTGCATGTTTTTATTGGAATCATAATTGTTATTTCATCCCAAGATAGACGACATCAACAGAACTCCCTAATAGGCCATAATGAAGGGTCTCCGGCACAAAAACCTTCGGAGGTGTTCCACCGACAGCCAAATTACACGTTACGATCATTTCGGGCCGTTTGCGTTTTATGTTGAGCTATAAAACGTTTAGCTGTACACTCAATTTGAAACATAATTTTATATGTTTATCTGTTAGATTATGTCATTTGAGAACTGTTGCGTTCAGAAATAGATTGAATCTATTAGAGAATGGTGGAGGTATACGGTATACCTTTGTTTTGAGAGACACAAATTGTGTCACTTTAAATGTAGTTCTACAAAGACCTCTGTATAATAAAGGTTTTTTTAAGAAGTAGAAAATAGAAAATATACGTTACTGCGAAAAACAGTGCCTCAATACTGATAACTTAGTAAGGAGCAGTGCCATGTAGGGTTGCCACCCGTACTTTATAATAAAGTATTGTACGTTTTTTCAAGCAATTATACTCTATACTTTATGAGAACAATAAAGTACGCGAAAGTACTTTTTTTTACATAATTAAATTTTTATGGGATTCTAAAAGATGCCACGGAAAACGAATATGTTTTACTTATTAAAATTAAAGAAATAGGCTGTAGTAATGACCAATGTGATAAATATTTGATGTTTTTTTTCCTTTTGTTTACCTTTTTTATGTTAAAACAAAATGTACTTAATTTTAATATCATGTACTTTATTTTCTTACCATTTGCAGTCTATGTACTTTATTTCTAAGAGGAAAAGGTGGCAACCTTAGGGCCACGTTACAGCCGAATTGGCCCAGCACGACCGGGTAGGTTTCTAGCTTACACGACACCGCCCTAAAGAGACAGTCGAATTTCGTGCATCCTGTGAACTTCTGGAGACGACCTTTGGCGTAAAGAAGGGCAACAAATCTGCATGACAATCTTGCGGGTTTCAATGAGCGTATGTAATCATCTCAAAGCACCGACTGCTCATGTATCCCTTTATATGACAAAAAAAAAACAAAAAATACGAGTAATAACCACATGACGTGATCGAAGCCGGACAAATGGTGGCCATTCGATGCGCGCGCACGCGAAAAAATCCAAATTGCACTTCGTGAGTCTCGCGAGTAAATTGGCGCTGAGATAAAGTGTTGCCAATCTCACATTAGTGCAGCAAAACATGGCGGCCCGGTCGGGGGCCGGCGGGAAAACACGGACAGGGTTTGGACTCAACGGCGAGATGGTTCCGTGGGTTTTAACGCTTTTTTGCTACAGAATAAATTACTAAGTAAGGACGTCTGTCTACATTTCCAGTTTAATACTATAATAAATATTTATTATATGCATATTTGTAGCTGTAGCAAAGTTTGAGATACACAGAATATCCGACCTTATCATTAAATTAAATTAGTCCAGTCATTATATCCAAAAAATCGACCCTACCCGTCCCTCGGGGGGTCACTGGGAGTGTAAATTGAAATATCACATTTTTCGAATATACGCAGGAGCCTCATCTGGTCTACTTTTTGAATTTACACTTCCGGTGGCCTTCCGAGGGACCTACGAAAAAAAAATCCAAGAACGAATTAATGACGGTTCAAAATCTATAATGACCGGACTATACATACCTATACACTTTTTTATCATAGATCAATTAATTGTCTGGTAAATCTCCATTTTAGAGTCTGAGTCGACATTTTCGCC
>LUGF01030133.1:104330-114625 GCA_001625245.1 Calycopis cecrops
GGGGGGGTCACTGGGAGTGTAAATTGAAATATAACATTTTTCGAATATACGCAGGAGCCTGATCCGGTCTACTTTCTTTTTTTTTTTTTATGGTATAGGAGGGCAAACGAGCAGTTGTAGCCATTTTCATGACTACCGACGCCCATAGACATCTGCAAAGACTACAGATGCGCTGCCCCCCTTTCTCCTCCCTCCTCCGTGGACCACCGGCTACTTACACACCGCACAAAACGCGACAGCACAGCTGTCACTTCACGCCGGTTTCGTGTAAGCGAGAGGTACCTCCCCGGTCGTGCCGGCCCAATTCGGCTGCATGCAAGCATGCAGCGTGGCACTACCTATTACTAATTACTTTTTGAATTTACACTACCGGTGGCTTCCCGAGGGACCTATGAAACAAAATTCCAAGAAGTAATTAATGGCGGGTCAAAATCTATAATGACCGGACTATACATATACACTTTTTTATCATAGATCAATTAATTGTCTGGTAAATCTCCATTTTAGAGTCTGGGTCGACATTTCCGCCACGTAACATTTACACATTGTATTGATACCAAATTCTGCAATTATAACAGAACTACGCTTATCAGGTCAGTTAGTGAATCTTCTAAAAACCAAGACCAAAAAATTACTTAACTCAGTCTCTTTTATAAAGTCTATTGTCGTCTCTTATGAGTTACTTACAGCTCTAGAAATCTAATACTTCTAATTATTAGATTTAGCAGAATAGCATACAACTGTACCGGCACGTACCGTGTGGTTGGTCCACATGTACGTAATAAATGATAAAGGTGTGCGCGGTACCCTAATTTAAAATTTCGAGGAAGCTCGTTATGAAATCGCACTGATTTCCAAAATGGCGTGCGTGAGGAGTATTAAGCGACACCGTCATCTTAAATTAGGCGCATTTGTGATGTAGCAGATGACAGCACATCGTGTACACGCCACTGTTGGACATCTTAATGAACACCAAAAGATTCCCTTCCTTTAATTTTTAAAATTTTGGTTTTTTATAAGACGAGCACCTAAAATCTCAACAAATACGTTCTGCCATAACGATTGAACTATGCTGTCGCGTTTCGTGCGGTTCCTGACTTTCTGGTGCACAATAAAGTGGAGAAAGGAAAGACAAAAACGTAATAATTATGTAAATGTGTACGGGTGTCGCGTCGGTAGTCACAAATAGCTCCAACTGCTTTTACACAGAACTTAAACAATCCTATACTTGTACAATAAAAAAAGTTTTATTAGGAAGAAATCTACCATCAGCTTGATAACTAGAAGCCAATATATTGCCCGTGGTAGAAACTCAAACTATACTATAACTTACAAGAGTCCGAATCAAAATAATACTGAAAGAGCCATTTAAGTTTGAAATGTGTTACAACAATTAAATTGCAATATCACACTTAAACAAATTCCACTTTATAACAAATTATTATCATATTATTTAAATGTTTAACAGGAATAATTAAATAATTTATACACTCGTTAATAAAATTGAACAGTCCATTAACATGAAGCATGCGAACAGTTATTACTTTAACATTCAAATTATTTCAACGCGAACCAAATTATATTATATTACTGAAATATAATTTACTATTATAATAAATTTGACTAAATTAATGTGCATATTATAACTAATAAATACGAATATGAATATTATATGTAATAAAATATATACTTTATTGGAGTACTTGATTACAGGAAAAATATTGATGAGGTTCAAATATTTTTAACTTTCGCGAGAAGAAGAGGAATAAAAGACATTTTTTTTAATACTTTGATATTCATTATTGTTTTGCTTTAGTTCTATAAACTTAATTCATTCTTCTGATAGATAGGGGGCTCTTTCAAAGAACGCCAAGACGGTGTATTTCATTCTATTCACTTTGATTATAAAATCCGGCAGCATTTTTAAAGTCGGAAATTCTAAAATCTCGCAACAAATCCGGAGATACGGTAAAGAAGAGGCTAAAAACGACGCTCTTTTTTCCTCTATTTTTTAAAAGGTAAATAGTAAGAGGTAGTGCCACACTGCATGCTTGCATGCAGCCGAATTGGGCCAGCACGACCGGGGAGGTACCTCTCGCTTACACGAGACCGGCGTGAAGTGACAGCTGTGCTGTCGCGTTTCGTGCGGTGTGTAAGTAGCCGGTGGCCCATGGAGGTGGAAGGAGAAAGGGGGGCAGCGCATCTGTATAGTCTCTATGCAGATGTCTATGGGCGTCGGTAGTCATGAAAATGGCTACAACTGCTCGTTTGCCCCCTATACCGTAAAAAAGAAAAAAAAAGAAAAAAGCAATCGGAGCTATTTATTGACTATCGACGCCCAGCAACAGCACGGTTATGAAGATGCTGCCTTCCCTTTCTTATTATCCCTTACCCATTGGGACACAAAATAGATAGTTCCAATTCCAAACCACACGATACCCAACCTAGTCCTGTAATTATTATGTCCTATAATTACTGTATTGTGTCAGCGAGAGATACTCGGTCGTGACGGTTCCATTGGATGGCAAAACCCAATAACGCACCTCTTCCATAGCCGACAGCTGACGGCCGACGACGGAACGTGACAGCCATGCACGCGGCACCTACCGCACTCGCACCAGATAACATCTGGGCACTACGCGAGCACATTCCAGACGAACCCGGGAGCCGCGGCCGCGACGTGACTCGAATAGATCTACTCGCTGGCGGTTCACTCGTCCGTTTCTCTGACCTATGCCATCACATACTTGGTATACACACACAGGTATATACATACACAGGTCCTCTTGTTTGATAGTATAAGAGGACAAACAGTCGCAGCCATTTCCATGACTACCTACTCCCATAGACATCCGAATAGAGGTTGTACAAATGTGTTGCCCTCCTTCCTCCTCCTCCCTCAATGGGCCTGCTACTCAAACCTCTTACCCTCTTCTCTTACAAAATCTTTGTGAATCCATTACAGAAGTCTAGTAGAAATTAAGTAATCACACGAGGATAGGGTGTCAGGGGAATGGCGCAGCGTCATTTTATATTGAGACATTGAGATTTGAAATCAAAGTTGACAAAAATCATAATTTTTATTTTACAAAGAAAAGTCAGTATTAACGGTTTTCGTTCCTTAATCATTCTTAAATAATATTGATATCGTTTTTATCCACTACATATTGAAAAAGAGAAAAAGTGAGCAAGGATCGTGATATGTATCACTTTGTACTCTCTGCCTACTTTTTTAGGTTGGTTGTTTTTGTTGAATAATCAAATGTCAATACAAGACAAAGTTAACTCGGAATGAAAGTTAACACCGATAGAAAGCAAATGACTGGTAGTGCCGATACCTACGGGCCCGAATTACCATTTCCCATCACGTCACCCGCATCTTGAAAAAAAAGAAACATCCGAGTTCAACGCCTCGTCCAGATTTATTGAAGCCGATCCAATTACGTCGAGGTAAGCAATTTAATATCAATTGTCCCCGCGATCGTGATGGCACCCCGGCAATTGTCTTCCGGCCATCTTCCAATTGTCCCGCGGACCGTGCGGGCCGGGGACAGATTACCACCGCCAATTGACCCGATTGTCGTCCCGTACTTGGGTACTTGGGTTCAAGTGATTTTAAGTGAACCAAATGAATCTATGACAATATTTATGTCCAGTTTGAGTGTACTCCGTATAGCGTCCAGCATAAAAAAATGTGAAAAGCGATGAAAATGTTGTGATGACAGAGATAGAGCAATTGGGCGTAACACTTTGCTGTGCTTGCGTCATTTGCGCATCTTTCACATCAGCTACATGTTCGTTCTTCCGTAGTAAACTCCAGTCTACTTTCATGCTATCAGATTCGACATTAGAAATGAAAATGCGGTACGACAAAAGGTCACAAATCACAATATATTCAATATTCACCTTATTCTTTAGCAGATTATTTTTCTGAATAGTCGCTTTTACCGGCCGTGCCCAATTCGATTCCCAATGCAGCATTGCCTGTTACAGACTTGTATCCCGCATCTCTTAGAAAAAAACGTTCTGAAGTGTCAGAGTAAAAAGAGTACCTAGTGTTGGACAACAGCTGGACGGCCTCTCACCCGGTGAACTCATTACCCCGCGTCACAAATGTCAAACAGCTTATGACTGTGACCTGTGGCATCGTCTGGAGGAGGCCTATCTCCAGCAGTGGACATCTAGGTGCTGCTGATACTGATTTCCTGTTTACATTATTTATGCGCGCCGTAGTCTCGAGTCAAAGTGCGAACGTTCAACTAAATCTCCAATTACAAAATGTAACTGTGAACATTTAACTTTATAATCGCAGAGCCGGCAGCTGACGCGGTGGGTCCGTTAGGTTTGCCTTGCAATACTTATATTACAATGGGCGAATGTTCGAACACATTCTATAGAGTATAAGTGTTTAGTCATGTAAATTTATTTTACAATTTAGATTTACAAACTTGAGACACTGCTATCCAAACAGTTTCTACTCCTTCCGTCTCCCTCTGATTACATTCCTTGCAGGTCCCAAGACAGTTTTAGCATTGGGACACGTGCGATGGTTTTATCAAAGGGTTGTACGTTGTCCATCCTGGCTACTCACTACTTCACCTGTTTGGAAGTCAAGGCGGTAGAAGGAAACATAGAACTGCGGTGTGAGTACCCAGTGACCCATGGACCCGAGGCTCTAGGATGAAAGAGGGCAGCGCATCCATATATCCATTATACCCCCTATGCAATTCCTGCTATAAAAAAGAGAGCAAGCAATCAGATCCTCAATACTTGCACCTACTATAGGTACAGGTGTACCTACTATAGGTAGGTTATGAATTTTCCGTGAGTACCTTGAGTACCAACTCGCTCGATCAAATTCCTGCGGCACCGGCGAGTTACCGCCGCGCGGCTGCACGCGGGGTGACGTCGCAAGCGCACACCCGCGGTTGTCACCCGACACCCGACAACATTGATCTCAATACAATACGTGGATGTCTGATGTGCAATCAGTGACGCCCTGAGGACGAACATAGCACTCCCGTTGAGGGCAAGAGAAATACGTTTTTAAAAGCCTCAAAAGTGCAGCCGGAAAAAGTCCGCTGCTCCATATAGGTATCTCACAAAGATCGTCAGCGGCTCTTGCATAAGCAAGTCTGCATCCGGGTAGGAGAGCAGGAGTCCAATACTTCGTCTTTGATTCGGAGCAGCCACTCGAGAAATATAATACACGCTCGTTATTAATATAACAGTTCCTAAATCACGCAGCATCACTCGAAGCATCATACATACATATGCGGTAACGTTCAATTCTTTGTCAATATTTTTAGGAGTTGACCTTTTTTAGTTCAAACACTAAAGTCATGCTTTTTCCATAAGTATCAGCTATCTATATAAAATGTAGTGATCAGTGCACGGCGGCCGGTCACCGGACACCACACAACCGAAACGCTCGTTTCAATTTATGTCATTATCTTCTTGCACCTTGGGTATAGTATAAAGGTACCGGCAGAGCAACTATTTCTAGACAGTCATGCCTAGAAATACTTGCTTAAATATCGTAATAATATTATAAATGCGAAAGTTTGTTGTTTGTTTGTTTGTTTGTTACTCCTTCACGCAAAATCTGCTGAACCGATTTTCATGAAATTTGGCACACACATAAAGACTAACTTGTATTAACACAGGATAGTTTTTATCTCGAAAAAATATAGGTACCTGTAGGATGCCATGGGATGATTAAATTGTATTTTCCCCGGGATCGAAATAAGCGGATGGTTTAGTTTATGAACCTGCGCCCCGCGGTTTCAACCGCGTAAATTTCGATCCCGTGGAAAATATAAAATCTAATTTAAAAACTAATTTTCTGCTAGACAAAGACAAAAGTTGTCACCGTTCTTTCTCCCGCTGCTTAGGGACAAAAAAACTTTCAGCGTAGGCAGGAGAAAAAGTATTGAACGCGACGGCATAAAGAACTAACGCGTGGGAGAGCTGAGAGCACCTGTCTGTCAGTTTGTAAATCACTTGCCACAACATTACGGTACTCCGGCTCATTTACATACGTCTAGCGATCCGCCCACGGCGGGATTCGATCCCGTGACCTTTACGCGGACTTGTGATCGAAGTGACCACCTTTCTCTTTACCAATGTCGATAAATAATTAACAGAATATCAAAGGTTGTAGCGAAACCTACGCAAAATTAATGCTCGATCGAAATTCATATAACTTAACATGTTATTATACGACTTAGGAATGTCCAAGAAAAATGCTTATATAACTCTAAAATGGCAGCAACGAGTCTGCGAGAGTTGTGGTGTTGTGGATGTCTTTGGGTGTTGATGAGCGTGTTTGTTCCTTTTGCTACAAAAAAAAAACAGTGAAAAAATCTTCTATTTCCCGAAACGATACCGGTTAAGTGAAGTTTCATGATTTCTATTTAATATTTTATGATTTCAGTGTTATATTCTTTCTCAGCCCGCTACCACCATACTACATACCATAATCGGGTCACTGACCTGGACATATTAAGCCTAAGAACACCAAGACCTTAGATTATATAACTTTAATGATTTTTATTAGTTTTTTCCATGAAGTCACGCAGTCCCGCTCATTCGCTAATGAACGAGTGAGTGAGCTGTCGCGTCACGTGATCACTTCCGCCGGACACGGGCCAGTGAGAAACGTCAGCGGCACACGTTCTCAGCATACGCCATGTCTATCCATATCTAACGATATCAGTGATAAGAGCAGGTAACTACGGGCGTAGGTTCATAAAACTGCATTTTACCGCAGAACAAAAATAAAGTAAATTGCGTTTAAATAAAATGTTTGAATCATTTTATTAATTGAATCTTTGTCATGATGAAACCACTTTTGAAATAGAAACCATTCCATTCGCATAATACTTTGAAATTATAACATTAAAAAATCAAATAACAAATCAAACAATAAAAAAAGGTAATAAATCCCAAAATGTCGGAATTTGAAACATAACATTGGCTTAGGCATAGAACGCCAACATCATATAAGTAAGCACTTAAGAAAAATATTTGAAAATTCATTTCCTATGGAGTTTTCAGGCAAAATAGGTAATACAACAACTGGCACATACATAAAGTTTTGCGACTAGGCTTGCCAACTGAACAATATACGAATTTATATACATAATGATTTCAAATGCGGGACAAGGGTTAAAAAAGCGGGATCTATCTAATTTTGTTTAGAATACAAGAAAAAATTTGTACTAACTAAGTAAAATAATAACACTTTATTAAGAAAAATATAAATTATTTTTTAAGTGAGTATTTTTCTTGATACTTGCGTAGCCCTAACTCGGGCGGCAGCCGCTATCGATGGTGGTCGTGCACCGACGATGTTCGTAGATGCACGCTGGGTTTGTAGCTTATTCAGAAAAGCGGGACATTTAGCGTCCGCACACACCGAGCGGGAGTTTTGATAAGGGTCTCAGAAGCGAGACGTCCCGCGTATAGCGGAACGGTTGGCAAGCCTACTTGCGACACCTAGAATCTCAATAAATCATACATCCAAATACTCAGATCTCCAAAAGCCTCGCCCAGTCCGCGACCGTTTAATATTCAGGCACGCCGCCGCTGCCCCGCTGGTCCGCAAATTGTCCGCATTCCCTCTGCACGCCCGACTATATTTACGTACAACTATACACCCACTCGGAATATATTAACGTTTAAATGAGGTGAGGTGCTACCGAGATATAATACATGATGCACAGTAATTGTACGAAGGATATGCAGCTCTTTGGAGTGAACCTGTGCGCATGTGATGCCCCTGGTGTTGCAAGCGTCCATAGGCTACGGTGACCACGCACCATCAGGTGGGCCGTATGCTTTTTTTGCCACCATCGTGGTATAGTAAAAAAAAAACCTGTGATAGCAAAATTTTTCACCTTTTCACCTTTTTTTTTCACCTTCATTTTTAAATCACGCGGTTACCTACCACGTATTTACTTACACAGCTACCAAGACCTATTTTTTACCTTACACTTTCCTGTACTATCAAATACTTAACTTAGATAAAATGGACTAGGCTGAGGTTATTGCGTAAACTTTCTTTACCTTCCGCTGCGTTCGTAGTTATAAAATAAGCTGTGACCCGCGATTTTACCTAACACTAAGGAAACCATTATTTTATTTGGGATAAAATTCTTGTTGTTTCATAATGTATTCTATTCCAATGCCAAATCTGTTTAGTCGTTTAAACGTGAAAGATAAACAAATATACAAACGTTCGTTTAATAGAGTAATTACTTCTTATGACTGGACAAAGGTTGTGGCTTGTGACTTGTGAGTGATGATAGAGCATTACTTACAGTACTTTATCTCATTTATATATTTATCGTGTCATCATGTTAACTATCATACTCCTCCAATACGGCTCCACCGATTCTCATGACTTGTTTTGTGCATATCGTAGGTCTGAGAATCATCAGCATCTATTTTTCATCTCGATATTTGCACAGGATCGACACTTTTTTTTGTAGTACAGGGGGTAAACGAGCAGTCGGGTCACCGAGATGATGGTGTTTTCCGACGCCCACAGACATCTGCAACACCAGGGGTTTTGCCGTTGCGTTGCCAGCCTTTAAGATGAGAGAAGGCTGTTTTCTTGAAGATCCCTAAGTCATATTGGTCCGGAAATACCGAGGGCGGCAGCTGATTCCACAAAGAAGTAGTGCGCGGGATGAAGTTGCGTTTATACGTATAACAGTGTAATATGTGTATGTACCAAATAAAGATTTTTCTATTTCTATTTCTATTTCTAAAGCGTACAGTGGTGGACTTCGGAACATCAAGATGGTGCCGGTGGAAATTTGAATTTAGACGCGAAGTTCGATAGTGAAATTCAGCTGCAGGTATTAGTCCGAACAATTCCTCGGAACACTCCCCATAGAAACTTACGCGGGTGCAACCACGGAGCGCTGGTGAAATTCATATAATATGCGAAGTAAACGTACAAACCACTATAAACGTTAAAGCAACAATATTAGCTAACATCTGTAAAGACACAAAAAACAGGAAAGCGTAAAACGGCGGATGTAATAAAACGGAGCTGTAGAGGAGCGGTCGAACGCCAGCTAACGCAGCTATACAGTTATATCGATTGTTTTATTGGCGCTACTCAAACAAATCTGCCGTGGTCGTTTCGTATCATCGTTATTAAGGAAAATAAAAGTGTTAGGCTGGTTTTAGTGTCACGCGGACCGTCCGCACGGATCGCTCCGCGCATGCCGAACTGTATTACAGCTAGGGAGTGTTTTAAAGTATGTAATGCAGACGGGTCCGTACGGACGACCGCTCCGCGCGGACAGCTCCGTGGCACGGACGCGCCATGCGGACGGCTGCGGAGCTGTCCGCGCGGACGCGTCCGTACGGACGGTCCGCGTGACACTAAAACCAGCCTTAAAGTATGTAATGCAGACGGGTCCGTACGGACGCGCCATGCCGACGGCTGCGGAGCTGTCCGCGCGGACGGTCCGCGTGACACTAAAACCAGCCTAATACAGCTTAATCGGATTTCTATGAGTGTTCTTCGGGTGATGAGATTAGTTTTGGGGTCGAAAGGGAAATCGACTCTCCCCCCGCCCCTCCACTCTCCCGCAGAGAGATGCATCTCGATATGAAAATGCCTGGTCCAGCCTGACAGATTATAATATATTATGGTCTGTGACGCTAGTAACACTGGGATATATTGACATTTCATGATTATTAATTTTAACTGAAAACAAATACTGAAACCGTGGGGCGCAAATAGTACTAAATATTATTAGAAAGAAAGAAAGAAATATTTTATTAAGGACACCAAATACATGATATACGTTAAGAACTTATCATCACATGTTTTTTTTTATATAACATAGGAGGCAAACGAGCAGTTAGGTCACCTGATGTAAAGTGAACACCAACGCCCACAGACATCCGTAACACCAGAGGTCTAACAGATGCGTTGCCGACCTTTGAGGAAAGAATAAGCTCTTTTCTTGAATGTATTAAACATATCTATATTACATAAGTATAAAAAAACAATATATCAAATATCAAAAAAAAAAATAAAACATTAAAGAAAATAAAACTATAGTCAATAGGTAGTATATAGGTAATATAGTATATGTATTATTAGATCAAGATGTACACTGTAACTCCAGTAAACAAAAGTAACAAGTTATAAATCATCGTTAAGCTTTGGCGTTCATTAAACTGCCAATAGCCAGCAGAGGACCAGTAAACTCTGAGGACAATTATGAAACAGAATGACAACTATTGACTATCATTTCCGACATAAG
>LUGF01030133.1:121423-143057 GCA_001625245.1 Calycopis cecrops
ATACAGATGCGTTGCACTCCTTACTGTTCCCACCTCCATGGGCCACCGGCTACTTACAAACTGCACGAAACGCACAGCTGTCACTTTACGCTGATATTAAGTAAGAGAGAGTCCTCTCCTATGGTGCCGGCACAATTCAGCTACATGCACGCATGCAGCGTGAGTCATGTCACTACCTCTTTGTATCAGTTATATTTTCCTATACTTTTCATAAACTTTTTTTTATTAGTTTCGGATTTTCATTGTGCCTACTGATAATCCGAAACGATTAAAAAAAGTTAATAAGTTTATAGTATTGGTAGTTTAATTTAGTGCCTCTCGCTTTTATCAATGTAGTATTTCTATTTCGCAAATCTAGACGGCGTTGGAGTAGAAAAACACCGAAAAATAATTATAAAATCTTGATATATATCACAAAAAATTCATTGGATATATATCGGATATATATCGGATATATATCGTGATATATATCCATTGATATATATCCTTCGAACCCTGGTACATTTATCAACTTAGAAACTTAGAATATTAAAAGGGTAGGTAGGTTGTGTCGAGGCAGCGATCATTAGGAGGGTGGGGTGAAAGAGGGCAAAGATGTTATTTCAGATAGTAACTAATCTATATCTGTGTACAAATTTCATTCAAATAAGTTCAGTAACTTTTGAGTGAAAGAATAACACACACAAACTTTCACATTCATGATATTAGGTATCAACACCGGAAAAAAATATAAATTCGTCTACTCCCGTAACTTGTAGCTGACCAAAGAGATTTTTATTTGAAATCAATACAGTTGACATACAAAGGCTTACCAGGTCCTAACTGTATAAACATTAGTCTATTTCGCTTCCGCTCTGTGTATACGCGCAAAATTTTACTTACCTGTAACAAAAACGAAATGTTTTTTAGAAAAGACAAGATGAAATTGAAGATTGAAGATTGTATGAAATGCATACAAAATATATTAGTTTGTAATGATTTAATTCCAGCATGTAACTATAATCAATAAACCAATTTGCGAATTAAATACCTAATATTTTGTCTCACTCCTCGACAAAAATGAATATTCCAGTTCAACAGGAAGTAACCCCTACAACTTTTCTTAACAGGCAAATAGACTGACAATCCAAAAAAAAAAGGATTCCGTTTCTATGTACGGAAACTAAATAAAATTATAAGCCTTTCGATAGTAGAACCCTAAAGCTATTTACCGTTAAACGAGTTAACGCTACTAAAACTAATTAATGAAATTAATGCCGGCAAACGAAACCGATTTTATAACACAATTAAATCAATCCCATAAGTGGATTGTATGAGTAGGTCGCGGGTCGCGGCGTAGTGAGGCGCAAGAAATCGATCAAGTGCGAGTCGGGCCCGTCTGCGTAGGGTTCCGCATCATCGAGCAATTTTAACTCATTTGCGTGGGAGGGGTCATGATCCTCTCCATGAGCCACATTTGGCTCACGACAGCACTGAGATTGTATTGCGCACTAATTTCCCTCGACGTCAGAGTCGAAAGAGGCGGGATCCCTCTGGCTTTAACTGTTATTAGTAACAGTTAAATAGATAATTTAACTGTTACTAATAGCAGTTAAATTTTCAATTACAAACTCTTTCGTATCGGGATGTATTCTACGAGAGAGGAGTGTCCGGCCTCTTCCTCAAACTTAAATCAAGTAAAAATTGTGCGTGTGTGTGCGTGCGTGCCTGCGTGTGTGTGTCTCAAATCTGTGACATCTTAGCTGTTGAATGATTGGACCAAATTTTGTTGCGATTTTTTTATAATCTCGTTACCCGAAGAACACTCATAAGAATCTGATGATCTTTTCGCTTCAGGTTCCACTGCATAAATTTAGATTAAAAAAAAATTCCCAAGGAAACCTTTTCGTGCGCTTTAATTACAAGACATCCAATCGACCTTTCCCTACGGAACCACAACATAATCCCAGATAAATTCGATTGTGACATCGATCAAACAAATCGATCTAATCTCAATTAGCTAATCATCGCCAGCTGCAGTATAAAGCGCGTCCCACACGGCTCCCCAAACTTATTTAATTATGCTAATGTACTTACGAAACGCGACGACTGCGATTACCAAATTTTTCAAACACCCGCCCACACGGTACACCTCAGTTTGTTAAAATAGAATACGTTTTTAATTGGAGAAAAAACTGCCTCGTGTGTGGGCGGAATTGAACCCGTCACCAAAGAAGCGCGCTTGTAGGATAGGAATTTAGGAATGCTTCAGTAAGGGTTGGATTAATTAAAGTCGTTGAAGGATAAGTAAGGTAAGATATATAATATATTATTTAAACATAATATTATAATAAAAAAAAAATTAAGGCTTTTTTGTATTTCGCAATAATTCAGCTGTGGGCAGGAAGTGGGAAAGGTTAGCCTGAGATCCAGGCCAGTGGCGTGCTATGTGAGAGGCCGACGTCCAACAGTGGACTGCAATAGGCTGATGATGATGATGATGATGAATAATTCAGTATTAGGCTCTACGCCTACTAGACAGCCTGGATGCCCAGTCAGTTAATTTAATGATACTAGGTTAACAAGAAGTACATACTAGTATATCATGGAAAATGTGTATACCAATTGTTGTATCTTTGTAATGATTTTTCTTTGAATGTTTTTAATTGTAGACTTCAGTATTCGGCATGAATTTCTGCATCCATGCGTTCCCGTCTGAAAAATGTCAACCATACAGAGAGATACACAACAGAAAGAGTTCCGTTTTATCCTTTTTAGTTACGGAACCCTACACTGTGGTAGTGTATCTTACCAACTACGGCCCCCAAATTCCTCTAAGCGCAAGTAATAATGAAGTTAGTTGTGAACAGTTAACTCGTATATTATAATTAGCTGCAGCGCTGCACGAGCGGCCCGCCGTTACACAACACTGTTTCAATTAATTAAATGTAATGAATACGTGCACCGGATTATAATAAGAGCAGGGGTTCTCAAAGTGTGCGTCGCAAAAAGTGGAAAGAGTCGCCTCGCTTCTTACCTATTATATAGTGCCACATTGCATGTAGCCGATGCATGCGACCAGCGTAAAGTGACTGCTCTGTCACGTTTCGTGTGTATAATTTTATCAGTGGTCGTGTCAAAATATTATGTGCGATGGTGATACCCACTATGGTCAACGTCAAAATATGTAGAAGGTGCCTTTTAAATTCCAATAAGTTGTGGAAAAAATTACATCATAAAATATCTTGGAAATTTATTTAACCGCTGCATAAGCGCATAGATTGCGTAAGAGTTTTGTAGGAAAACAATAATTATGTATCAGCTGCAATGTACTTTCGCAGTTCATTTGTGTGACATACATTTTTCCTCCGAAGAAAATAACAGCAAATGGTGTCTAATATGTGAGAATATTAAATTGTTAATGTACAATAATTGTGACTGCTGATGTCCTAAAATAAAAAAGTCTAGTTTCTAGTAGTCTAGACTTAACTTCACGGGATTTTTTTTAAGTGATAACTTCTTTCGTAGCATTAGACAGGGTTCAGGTCAATTATTTTAGTTTACTTTAGGTTTAAGCTTTAGGTCAACTAAAGTTGTATAAATCATAAGGTAAGTAAACTAAAACTCAGCTGAAAAACAGCGTGCATGCTTACTAGCTTTTTAAAGTAGCATTTTACCGATTAGACTTGAAGAATGCCCAAGTCGGAGATTTTAGACGAAATGTTCTTGTGTATTTGTATAAAATGTTCAATACAAATACAAAAAACATTATACTTTAATGCAATTAAATAATATTTTAATAATAACATTTCATGATTTTAATAATATATTGGACTATTAGTTATAAATCAGTTAGAGGACCACGAACTACAGTTTGGGAACCATAATCCACGCTAATAATAATTTAATCTACTAAGATAGCGTCGCCATTCACATTTATTTAAGTCAATACATTAGCATCTATAACGTGTTGCCGTTCTATTCACAATTTAAATTATCTGGCAAGTTTTGTGTTATTGCTCCCTAGATTACAATAATAATAATGCTTTTATTGATACAATTTAGGTGCAATATAGTTACGTGAATTACCCGGTCTCCTAAACTAGTTATTGGTGTATTTTAGGGACCAGTGTCTTCGCTTTCATTTATGCTTACAAAATTTATTTTAATTTTAAAAAAATGATAAATGAATTTTATAGAGACTAGCCAAATAGCAACGATTAAGAGACTTGTTGAGGTATTTAATGACGTCTCAATCATAAAGACATTGATTAAGCCATTGAATAAACAGCACTTACAAATCGCGGGGGACGAGAAAGTATAGCTTTTACTTTACACCGGCATTGCTTCATCGGGTTACTACCCCGGTTCTGACGGCACGATTTTGCAACAATATACCTGGACATTGTTTTTAGTTACAACAAATAATAATAAAGACGACCTAGCCTAATTACGACTACGGCGGTTTATAGAGCCAGATGCGTAGGACATATTATTGTGCATAACTGTGTGCGCACTGCGCAGACACAAGGTAGTCTACCTATATTCCATAATTCACATATTCCGATGGGAACCGGGCGCGGGACACAGGTGCAACACCGCCAACTTCCTGGCTCCAGATTGTTCTTTATATTGAAAAAGTCCAATAACACTTTCGATCCGACCCGGGATTCGAACCCGCGACCTCACTGTCTGTAGTCACATACCACTAGTGGACCGCGAGACAGCCGAAAGCCGCAAGAAATAGTGTAGTATGAGCGTGAAACACGTGTAGGCCGATTCGAACCAGCGACCTATATATAACTGCGGACGTTCGGTTCATCCTTGTTTACTACTGGAAATGTGCCGAGGTTACACAAAAACAACCGCGGTGACCAGCCGTGCGTCTCATCGGGGACACTGGCCTGAAAATTGAATCAAAATGACGAACGAAAAATTATATACCTGGTGAATACATCGTATAGTGGACACTGTCCTGGAACTGTATAAAGTGTGGTGAGAAAAACTTGTATTCTTAAAAACGGGCATCTCCTTTTACTAATGAAGTATTTGCTTCAGCATAGGGAATTGGCCCGCATTAGCAAACTAAGCACACTAAGCGCTTTACTTCTAGTCTACGCACGTGACATTATTATTTACTTTGGTGTGTTTGTGAGCGGGCATATGTCCCAGTGTGTCTACAAACACGCATGCCACGAAAATCATCAATAAAATAATTAATAAATGAAATTAAATATTCATGCACGAGGTGTTTGTGTGCACGCGTGTATATTATGTAAAACTTGTGAAAAGCAACAAGACAAGAATATAATACCATTCTCTTTGTCGTCACGTATTTTCGTTTCATCATCAGCAACTTACATCATGGCCACCACAGTATTAACGATCAACAAGAAGTGAAACGAGAGACGTCATAACATTTAATGTCCGTCCCTAAATAATGAAATACATCAAATGTATTTATTACGTAAACAATATGGCCATTCGACTTGTACCCGACTGCGAGAGAAGGTGGGTAATGTTTCTCGAGCTGTCACTTTAAGCCGGTGTTAGGCGAGATAGAAAGGAGAGCCAGCCCGATTTATGCTATGCCAAGGGCTCTATGAAGTGGTAATGGGCTGATTACACTCAGAAGAACAGACGGTAAATGGGCTAGTAGCATTCTATTTAGAGTTCTACGTGTTGCTCAGCCATTCACCAGGTGAGTAGTCTCCGAGTAGTGGCCGGTCCGCGGTGGAAGTGAGTAACAGGACATTGGATGTCTTGGGATTCATTGAAAGAGTAAAAATCCATCATTGGACCGATGAAGGCCAATAATGATGATGATAATGAAGGGCTCTATTATTTAGCTGGCTATCATCATCATCGTCATTATACTATCTCTCGTTTCCACCGCATTGCAGCGGTTCCTGCATCGCCAGTATCGACAGCGAAACGGTTATTGTCCGAAGGTGCCAAGAGTCTTCTCACAGGCGTGCTTCTATGAAGTGTGCAACGAATCTGGACTAAACAATACTAATATTCATGACTTATGGTACTCTGTACTCTCTACCTAAAGAATCTCGAAGACATGTTGTTATTGCCATCACGTACAAACGACCAGAGCACGTAATGTCCATATTGGTGTCCATTCATCTCTCTACACACACACACGCACACAGATACGGCAGATAGCAGTTTATGAATTACGAGTGCGACGGGACGAGTGGTCGGTGAATCGGCAATCGATAACCCCACCCAAATGGAGCGAGGCATGTTTATGTGTTATTTACTGCCGCATTTAAATAGCCAAGAGGTTCATGCGATGCAGCTCTTGGGCCCGACCGAGGCACATCTCACGAGTATTATACCGGAGCCGAGACGAGGGTTGTGAGTGTGGTGGACAATTTAGGGACGGTGTAGGTAAAAGAACACGCTTCAACAGAGTTTCTGCTGCGACGCATGTTGATGGACGTCTGTAGTTTAAATAAGATTCCGATTGATCTTCCTTTGATGCATATAAAAGCTAGAATCACCTCTATTGTCTATCGACTAGTGTTTCAGCTATAGACCATGACGTTTAGAATTCAGAGTCTCGAGTCAGACATAAGTGCTCTGACAAATTTTCAATCCCTAATAACAGTCTGAAGCTAGGAAGTTCTTGGTACTACAACCCCGTGCCTAAAAGAGTCGGAGCGGAATGAGGATTCCGCTGATTTCTCATAATGTCGGACTACAGTCTTTAGCATTAGAAGCGTTGCTAAGTACCACCCTTCCCCCCTCCCCCTCTACCAGCCTGCAGCACCTGACGGCCGTACAATGTACAAGTACAATTACCTCGGGCTCCGTGCTCGAGGCTGACTTACCGTTTACGGAAACCTGATCAAATCTATCGTACGCTCACGCACACAAGTGATTGAGTGATTTATAGTTGTCATCATCGGCACTTTTATGAAGAATAGGCAACTAGTGATTAAGAGAATCTGAATGGATCAGCGCTTTATATAGGAGGTGGACGTCGCACCAGCATATCATCTGGGTGTGCGGATGTTTATATTTTAGTAGCCACTTTCTAAACTTCCGAATTCTCGATTGCCCGAGTCTGAAGGGATTCTATAGAGTGTAGAAGTCAACTACTCTTTCATTTCATTGGCGAGGTCAATATAAAACTTTTTGGCTTGATACTTTGAAAGCTTATTTCAAGTAATGTTCATATTCTGCGAACGCCTTTTGAGTATCTTCTTTTTAAATAGTGTGAATTCAAAATCCTTCGCTCTACTAATTGACTATAAACTTATTAATTCAGCTATCGAATATCCACTACTCTTGTAGAGATCTACAGCTGAGACGACACACGATTCACGAACCTACTTTTGCATGCTACGTTGTGCAAAACATTCTACAGAGTCATATTTTTTCCAAGACACAATGTAAGTCGAGAAACCATACAATATTCCCTTACACCGAAAGTAAAAAAACTAACACTTTTGTTGTTGTATACACATAGACCGTGCAGAGGAAACTCACCCCAGTCACCTTGTCCTTACGAGCTATATTCTCGCGCGGGGTGCGGCCGCTAATCGTGTAATGCTACACGGGAACCAATAAGTCGTGAACAAAGGCCGGTTTACATTCAAATGGTTTTTCTCTAAATACCAGACGTTACAGTTCATTTAACGATTTGTTAACTCCACGCTGGGTTTAACACGTTTCTTCGTCTGCTCATCATCATCAGCAGCATACAGAAGACACCCACAGTTGGACATTGGCGTGGACCAAAAAGGCACAGGTCGCGGTCTTAAGGAGGTTGCCGACCGGATGAGACCAACACTGCGTTGAAGAGCGCAGCTTACACTACGGATGTGCTTCTCGAAACTCGTTCCCGCCTTCATTTCACTCAAATGAAAATTTAATTCTAAATATTTTATTTGAAATAGAATTTTACAAATCTCTTTGTGAACGTACTTCATTGCCGATGTAACCCTAGCCCTGAACTGAGAAGAACCGGCGGAACAAACTCAGAGATTGATTGCTGCATTATGCTGCAATACAGCAACCGCAGTAGGTTCTTGCATGAATCTGCAATGTCAATGACACTCGTAAAATCTACTCATCCGAGACACTAGAAAAAGTAAACGTCACTGCTCATTCGATTGCAAATCGAAATATACGACGAATTAAATCGATTCGACCATCGATACCGGGCACATCCGAGTAAAACATCGACGCATTATCTTGTTTACTACTGTGCGCGGGCGCCGTACTGCCGCCGCGACGTTTGGATAATTCATAAGGACGGACGGCGCACCGGACCGATTTGCGAGGTACACAACTTCCGGACGAGCCATATGTGGCTTTATTGTACGCCCAACATGGTAGCGTTATAATCCATTTTACAACACAAATGTAGCGGGACATGGGCAATAGGCGGACGGTTGACGAATGGGAATTTTGAACTTCCCGGTTCGATCCTGAGGTCGCAAAGAATTTCATTTTAGTCAATGTTAGGGCTATGAAATTGAAATGTGCCTGTAACAAGGACAACGTATTTGAGGAATACCAACATCCATAGACATCTGCATAATTGTAGAAGCGATGCCCTATTATCTCCCTCTTGTCCAATGTATCACCAAAACTAAAAGAACGCACGAAGCGCGAATAGCTGTCACTTTTTGGCGATGTCATGTAAACTAGAGATATCTTCCCGCTGATGGCGGCTTAATTCGGCTGCATCGGTGCTTTGCCTACCTCTTATATGCGTTGGCAATATGGTACATAATGTATACCATGGCGACTGCAACTAAGAAGTACCTATATCCCGGAGTCTACTATTAGGTAATGCAATTCTTTCTCATAAATATTGATTTCGGCTAAACTTTCGTACGGTTTCCAAAACCCCTATTTCGACCGGGTGCAACACACATGTCCACGGAGATTGTATTGCAGCGCTATATTTGGCAAGCAGACGCCATTAAATATCTACTTCTGAAGGCTTTACCAAAATAAGTAAAGGCCAGGACATAAAAAAATATCCCCCAAAATGTCGTACAGAAGTATCTTGGGCAATTCCAAAAGTTGTGACCATATAATTCAAAAGCAAGATAAAATCTTTGACATCGCCAAGTTCGGATTATTCTAAATGAGAAACTTCACGCATAAGGATAAAGCTGATAAACAAACAGACATTATTAAGATAAAACATTATATACCTTTCATCATCAACATGCAGCTCTCCTGCAAACATAAACTCAACTAATTGGTGACCGTATAATCTACGACAAATTTGGGTCTAAAGCTTGATTTTTACTAGGAATACGGTGCTGCCAAGCCGTAACATAGCTTTGAATGACGTTACTAAAACATTGACTATGTAGACTAAGTGGAATGATTGCTTAAATAGCAGAGATTGACACTGAAAAGCCGGTCCATGATTGTCAGTCAACATTGCTATTTTAGGCATGCTAATATTTGTTCCTAGATTATAGATCAGTACCAAGCGAACCAAGGAGTGTTTATACTCTAGCAACACTTTCCAGAATTAGTGAGAGAGGGTTACACGAACATTACAAGATCTTGTGTTCTTGTGATATCACGGTTATCATTATTTTAAATAAACTTCAAACTCGTCTTTGAAAAATCCCAAATAAAGCTATTATTTTATGATTACGCACGCCACGCAATTAATATATTATGACGAAATGTTCGATCATTGCAGGGTGGTGCCTGTGAGAAATATATTGTATAAGTGTACAACACAGCCATGCAACAGATAAATAGTAAATCTAAAATTAGAGTGCTCAATTTGCGTGCGTTGGTGATACGAAATCCTTTATTGTAATTTACAGCTTCGATAACCCGACGACTCTCGACAGATGAGTCGTCTCCGTACATCATTTGTCACACAAGTTGAGTGGTCCGCAAACCGTCTAAATATCCAAGTTTTATTCCAAACTTGCAGTGGGGCACTGCAAGTTTGGAATAAAACTTGCAATTCTACCCACGTCACATAATAAATAAACTTAACCGCCCTATTTCAGCCCCTTAGGATTGAAATTTTTAAATTCCTAACTCAGAAACCTTCGTGGGCTTATGCACAACAGCTTTGCTAAAGATGATCACATGATCAAATGCATAGTTTACGACTCTATAAAAGCCAGACAGACAAACATTCACCTACGTTCGACGACCTAAACAACTACGTTCAAATCCACGTCGTAATTATTCAAAACGTTACATGGAGAATCAGAAGAAACCATAGGGCAGAGGATGATGGTCTTCTTGATCGATGAACATATAGTTTTCTTTGAAATTCTTTTTTTCTATGTTCCATTTTGCAAACTCTATGCCAAGCACAGTCTAGAATTTCTCTCTTACTCAAACTCGGACGGTAGTGAAACCATTTTAAGAACAACCTTCTCATAACTTTTCAAGGATCTATTCACATGAGCCTATGAGAAAATACAATTTAAAAAAAAAGTGAAGTGAAGACATCAAGCGAACAAGTTGCGCGGCGAGTCCCATTGCCTTTTCTCGTTGCAGAAAAACCGCGAACGCCAAATATGGCGGGCCGTACGTGATCTGCCGTCGGCGGCGCTGTCCCACGGCACAGATCGAGGTCACGTGGCCGCCCAGCCTCACACACCATCGCTAGAGATACGCAGTTACTTGGGAATTAGCATGGGAAGTACCTCTCGCTTACAAGTGATACTTCTCTATTAACTACAGGTCGGACAAACCTAATCAGTTTTGTTTCAAACTCGTGATGCTGGTTCACTCTATTTGCTCCTGGCATCCGAACAAGTGACACGAAACGCGACAGCACAGCTATCACTTAGTAAATCACATTGTTCCAGTTGTCGCTATTGAGTGCATGTCAAAACCGCTCACCCGAGAAACCTTACGCTGCACCTTGACACTATATTATTTATAATAACATTATACAGTCACGAACCCATGGTTTCATGTCCGACTGAGATCTGACTAGAAGATATTAGGCTAATTTCATAAGTTCAATAACCACACACAGATCAACATCATCAACCTCTCATGGATTGGAGATCGAATTGAGCTTACTTACGACGCTTTTTTAAAAGATGCAGCAATCCCACTGCTGAATTGCATTTAGAATCTAAATCGGAAAGACGCCATCGAGATTTCAAGTTAAGCCGTGTGTTCCCGATTGCTATGGAGGGCAAAAGAGGAGGGCAACGAAGTTGTTTAGTCTCTATGCGGATGTCAATGGGCATCAATAATAATCATTAAAAGTTCCAGACTGCTCGTTCGCCCTCCTCCTCCTAACGAAGATATAAACTGGAAGCTGCATCTATTCTACTAATGACATACTGGTCAATAGCTGACTACTATCAAAAGTGACCATCATACTGGTCAGTCGCTGATCACGACGTCTCAGGTCAACTTATGCGCCTCGCCTAGCGTCCAGTCATTATCCGCAGCGCGCATAGTCCGAATAGCACACATCGCAGCATGCGCCAGCTAATTAATATATGCCGATCTTTATAAAATGGATAGCAGTGCTGTAGTTCGCCATTACTGTCTCTAGAAAAAATAACAGTCAATGCAGCGCCACATTGCTAATTTTCTGACCGTTTAAAATGACGATAACATTTTACGGAGAGATGTCGGTTCCCTCTGCATGTTTTACCGAATTTTCAATGGGGAGTGTTCCGAGGAATTGTTCGGCTTAATACCAGCAGCTGAGTTCCATCATAGGACATCGCGACAGAACTCAAAGTTCCATGCCCACCATCTCGATATTCCTAAATGTAGTACTGAGCGGTATAAACGCCATTTTTTACCGCGTACAACAGTACTATGGAACCAGCTGCCTTCCTCGGTATTTCCGATCCGATACGACTTAGGGATCTTCAAGAAAAGAGCATACCTCTTCCTTAAAGGCCGGCAACGCGTCTGCAAGACACCTAGTTTTGCGGATGTCTATGGGCGGCGGTAGTCACTAACCACCTGCTCGTTTGCCCCCTATACCATAAAAAAAAAAAATCTCTAACTTGACTTGCTTGACGAATACGCGATCCGTGTATTCAATTGTTATTTCAATATGCATTGACAACTCAAAGTTTTACCCCATATTTTTGAAAATCTTATGTATTAACTATCCATTTATAGTGATCAGAGTAAAACGTACATCATTAGGCCCTGCTTACCTCATGTAATTAATAGCGACGGCGCAGGTATCTAGCGTTCCGAGTACTCATTACAAGTTACAACCACATCGGTGGATAGATGTTTTTATGCTCTAGAGCCAGCAGACCTTGTATTGTTCTTCAACAATCATCATCATAATAATATGATCATTAGTCTATGTCGTGTACGTCATATATGCTTTATTTAATTAATAGACGTTAATTCTCCCGGTACCGACCACGTGTTCGTGGCCTGTTTTTGAAGCGTCAATGTACGTCCGCGGTAACCGAATCGGTGGCTATCCGCTGGAGGGATCCTGTTGCTTGCAGATCCGGGACACTCCATCCACTCCACTACGACTTATAACGGATGAAGGCACCCGCAGAGGTTTAGTCGGTATTATACTGAGTGTCGAGTCCGATATAGATCGTAAATGTATTCTCCTGCGTAAACAAAAAAAGGATAAGCCGGATGCAACTCGCTCGTGATTATGGCCTAGCCGTTCCTTATGGGTCAGGGACTGTCTTTGATTCTCCTCAGTCTCCAGCTGATAATAATGATGATGATGATGATGAATATGAAGAAAAAATAACGTTTTATTCGCCACCCTGACAAGTAGAACAAATAATAATAGATGTGGTAGTATTCGGTTCATCGAGCATTCTTTCATCAAGATAAGCACTATTGGAGACGTTCAGCCCATGTAAACGTATTACGCGGTTGAAAACACAATCATGTAAAAGCCAACGCAGCGTCACATTACAAATGGCGTCCAATGGACCGCGGAGCTACAAGAACAGATAACAATCGCTAGTGTAACAACTAGTGTACTGTACTAACGAGGCTGATACTTCACGAAGACTTGGTTTCTTAAAGGTCTTTTTTGGACCTGAACTTGTACTGTGAAAGCGAAGCCCAAGCTCAATATTGGGATCGGAGTGCTCGTCAAACGACAATGTTTTTATGACAAGGTCTTTAAGACCTTCAGATAGACCGTCCGCACTTAAGGCGACCAAATTTTTGGACACTTTTTTATTAGCCCATTGACGTAGTACCTACTTGTTACTAAAACAAACATCTCCTACTTATATTAATTATTTGTGTAATGGTTGTAGTTGTTCCACTTCATCATCAGTAGTTTAAGTCTATTATTCTGTTGGGCCTCTTATCAACCTAACACAAGGCTTGGCTAATGTGGTATGATAATATCCCGATTGTACAATAAATCTTAGTCCTCGCTTAAAACAATGACGACATTAATTCCATAAATAACGCAGACAAAGTCACGTCTACAACTAGTTTAATACAGAAACAAGTTACTAACAACCATTACTTCACGTTTATTTATCGAGCGGCTAGTTAATTTGGTTACTAACTCGTTTATAATTGTTGTGATTTATTTAAACGTGTCAGTAAGTGGTAGCCGTATAAGGCATAGGTAAACGGCGTACACTTTGTCTCTTGAGATCGCCCGTTCGACTTCGAAAGGTAATGGAGGATTTTTGAAGAAAGTTAATTGGACAATTCGCTAGTTTTGGAGATTGAAAGTTGGACTTCAAGTGGAAATTGAAGAGATGATGATGCCCAGTCTTCATTGTTCATGTAGACCAGTATTCCCTATGGTACGTATACCAGGAGAACGCGAAGATGATTCCATTTGATATTTCAGCTGACGGAAATGTAAACGACTTAAGTTTTCAAAAAAATAAAGAGCACATCTCTTGCAAGCTGTACGGACATAGCTACAATAGTGCGCACACGTCAGTCCCATATAGCTTCGTGCTGACTAGCCAAAGTGCACAGGGATGGACGACTGTCAACTGTAATCTTCTACTACTAGCCGAGAATATGCAACAAATAATTAAACTTTTCGCCATGTATATATATAACTTTTAATTGTATAAATGAAACTTAGTTGAACTCGGCATCTGCTAACATAATTATTATGTTAGCAGATGCCGAGTTTGGGACCAATTTTGCTATACCCAAATGTTAAATGTTTTTGTTATGTGTGTTAATTAGCAAAATAAACGTTTATTTATTTATTTATTTATTTATTTACTTAAAGTACACTGATAATATAATTTTTATTTATTATCCCTCTAATAAAGAACACAACTATTCAAGTTCCAATAGTAACCTTTAGATCTTTCAGGGAGTGGTTGAAAAAAGAATTCGAAACCTTCAATGTAGAACTTCAAATGTAAACAATATGACAATAATGACAACGACAAAAATTGACTAAACATTACATGCGGTAACGAGTGTTTTGAGTTCATGGATAAATTAATGAATATATAGACTGTAATATTAAGGCTTACTAGTCAGCAAAGCGTTTCATTCGCTGAAACGATGCTCCACTTAACACTTTTTTCCACAGTCTAAGAAACTTAAGACTACAGAAAAAAGTTTAAAAAGTTGAGCCAGACTCTAGAAAACTATGGCTACCTAAGAAAAATATAATTATTTTTCTTTTTATTGTTCGTTTAATTATAAGTGAGAACATACAGACTAAAAAAGAACATTCCAATTACATAACATATCCGGTTCAGATGTTATGTGAGCAGGTAATCGACTGACTTATTAAAGATTTTTAAGCGCATGAACAGCTGATGATAATAAAGTAACAGGATCGGCAGAGCACCATGCACTTCTAAGGTCTTTAACATTTCAAAAATCCAAAAAAGTACGTTAAGAAACCTATGAGTTTTCTAAACATAACTAAACTCATTTCTGCTGGTCAGTCTGGAATCTGGAAGTCGTTTAATTGACTCCAGACATAAGTGGACCGCTGAAAATGTACATGTGGTGCTCTGACGCAAGCCATAGAATACCTTCTCCAGAGCTCGTCGAGCCCATAGGACTGCACATTGGACGGCCTTGTTGTGGTCGATGCTGTCACAACATGTGTTCCACAGTTATGGGTGGACATAATTCAACCTCACCAGCAACATTAACAGAGACACTGACCCGAAAAGAGAGTGAAATCGCAATGTGCCCAATACAAATGCTCAATCTATTTTAAGACCCAAAAATGTAATAAGAACTTGTGAGTACATTTGAATCGAGTTCAAAAAAGGTTACAGAATCCCGCTCAAGCTGGGTAGCGTCCAAAGTTTGGTCGTAAACGAAAAGAAAACCGGTCGGTTATCGATGGCGAGCCGCGATAGGGGGCCAGGCGCCTGCGCGCCGACCACCGCGTCCTCCATAATTGGACACCGCAGGACTTCACACCATGCCCGCGCACCCATCCCTCTCGCGCAGGAGTATACTTCCACATGTCCGAGCGAGACGGCCGGCATATCAAAATAAATGGTAATACCACTTGACGATCCAAATCTCGAATTTAAATTGACGTAATATATGATACGGGATTGGAATTTTAAGAGTGCAGTGAGGAAAATGATTTTATTTCTCCGTGCTTAGATCTAGTTAACTAGCTGGTGGCTGCGGCCTCGTGCGTAAGTGATGATGAGATATTTTTAGATAAAGGCCAAGATGAGATTTCTAGGAATTTATTAAAATTCTTGAATTATATTATTAATTATAATTCATTTTGAAGACCACATCAAAATCCATGATATCGTAAAGCTATGTATGCGTAGCCAGGTGGATTGCTTAGTGTCTAAATCCTAGTGACTTGTATCCTAACTACATTCTAGAATGCACAATGGCCGCAACTGTCTCGGCGCCGCGCGTAGGTACAGCGCGACCGGTAGCTAAATTTTAGATTCGTTTAACTAAGTGACTTACTTAGCTTGAATTAGAAATGCAAAAATATAATTATGTTTGTTATTCTTCCAAGAAAACACTAGGGAACGAAATTTGATCAAATTTGCTATATAAATAAATTGCTTGCTTACTTTTTACCCGAAAAAGAAACAAATACTTCCCTCAGGATATTATAGTTTACGATAGATGTGTCCACATGCAGTAAACATACACAAACATCCTCGACCTGGGCGGAATTCGAACCGCCATCCGGCGGCGCAAGTGACCCACTAAGATACCGGCCGCGCCAGCCGGTCGCCTATTCTAATTATCTGAGCACTAGCCAGCATGGAGATCAAACAAACCAACTACTGTTATTATCTGGACAATCATCTCGAAATTGATTTGGCATTGTGTATGATTAATCAATTAATGTTCGATGCCACTGCATCCCGCTACGCGTATCAATCGTGCAGCCATCATCATCACCGCACAGCCCGCAAACAATAAATCTCGGTGCTCATGATCACTGGCGCCCATAGACATCCGCACAGAGCATATACCTCCATGGGCCCCCAGGCAACAACTACTTACAGACCGCGCGAAACGCGACAGCACAGTTGTCACTATACGCCGGTATCGAGTCAACGACAGCTACTTCACCGGCTACATGCATGCATGCATGCAACTTGGCACTACCTCTTTCTAAATGTCAATTGTGACATCAAAAAGGATCAATTTGGCGAAATATTTGTATAGAAGGCTTAGGTGGCGTTTCGCCCAAAATGTTTGCCCAAATTGGGTGAAACGCCACTTTCTATTTTTTAGACTGGTATAGAATGCTAGTTGACCCAATCACACCGTGTGCCCTTGCTGACAGATCTGAAACACTTTAGTATAGGCGGCTGCTGACACCCGAGATGCTTTAGTGGGTATTCGGTTAAGCCGGGAGTCCGGTTCTTAATCATAAACGCATGCGCAGACGAGGGATTTTTGCCCGCTGACTTTTTTGTCCGCTAAAACAGATCGCTTACAACTGTATCGAGTAACGCAAACGAGGGATTAAAAGTACGCGGTACTTTGCATACATTTTGGTCCGCGGACAAAAATCCCTCATTGTGGCATTTACATTGCTGTGTATTCAAGCATGACTTGACAAAGATATGGCTGCCACATTTGATGTTGTACAAGAAACCTATTTATTTCTCTGTGTTCGTATTGGAGGCTCCTGGTCGTATAGAGTCCAACACTTACCTTCAGTCTCCTAATAGTAGTAACAGTAGCTGCTGCAAAGTCACCTTTTCACATAACCTAAATATACAACGAGTTATATTCCTAGACAAACTTATTCACCTGAATCGAATCCAAGGTCTGAAAGCTCAACACCCATTAAGCCAATGGGGTCACCGTTTATTACCGTCTCGATCTATTTCCGACTCATTATTCTCAGTCATATTGCGAACAAAAAAACCGACCTACTTTTGTACAACCCGGCCATAATATACTGCACCTAGCGTCAATGACGTCACACGCTCGCTCTGGAATATCGCTAACGTTCCTAATACACACCCGGTACGGTTAAGAACGAAGCGCGTCGGACTCGAGGGCCAAACCACAATACATATATTGCAGCTTAGTAAGAAGTAGTGACATGCCGCATTGCAGCCGAATTGAGTCTCCACGACTGTCTTGCCTGAAAGTACAGAGGATAACACAACTGCTAAAAATGTACCTACTGATTGCATTGATGTACATCAAAAGGCGTTGAATCATATTTTGGATCCTCACGATAAAAAAATATGTACTGATTACGTCACACGTAGGCTTGCATTGATAAACTAGCGCAGGCAAGTATGAAGGAATTAGCGCATCGAATTTCGGACCCTATATTGCATTTGGTGTCGATGACGTCACACGCACGCTGTCATACATAGCAAAGGTTATCAAGGCAAACAAGAAACAGAGAGAGAAGACAAACGAATTCCAAGACCTCGGTGACAATATTGCACTTGGCGTCTACGACGTCACACGTACGTTCTCGTACATAGCAAAGGTTGCCAAGGCGAGCGCGGGAGTACGGGGATGTGACGCACTTAAGTTTTATATATTGCGTATATGACGTCACTCATACGACCCAATACATAGCACAGGTTGGCAAGGCGAGCGCGGGTGTGCAGGGCAGGAGCACTCGTCCCGACACGCGCCGTGACCGGGTTACGCGGGGTCGTCGACCGGGGACGTCGCGGCATCTGGATATTTCCGTCCCGGCCACGGATGCTCATAGGCTTCCTCGCCCATAAATCCACGCACGTATAAATAGTGCGGCGCTCGCGGACGCCTGCGGACTTTACGGCTCGCGATAAGCCCTGCAATGTCAGCGGACGACGCTCATTCAACAAAGTTTCACATGTTCGATAGGGAATATCATTTGGTTGGGTAGCCAACACCGGGTGTGCTGGCGACCTTGGTCCCTCCAAATAACAAAAGTTAAGTTCAGGGATACCCCTCAGCCCCTCAAGTAAAAATAGCCTATTAAATATTAAATAGTTAATTAGCTATTTTTTTTGCGTTTTAAACCAACTTGACCTACTACTCGTTCCTAGCGCAGCCTCTCCTGTGTCGCCATGATCGACAGTGGCAACCTCTTTGACGCTTTCATTTCATCGCAGGGAGCCCGAGGGAAAAGCTTAAACTGCCCAAGACAGTCCTGCGTTGAATTTAATCAGAACAAAATAAGAGGAGTAACTCTAATTTTAATTAGCTATGTAACACACACTCCCAGCAGCGGAGGAAGGTCCCTTTTTCGACCCAAACCAAGTTTCGCCGTCTGACGAGCACTCACAGTTATCCAATGAAGCTGTGTTGGGATTATCGAAAATCTTCACTTAAAATAATAGTGACTTCGATGAAGCATTAGCACTTTTCAGGTACGGAACCCTAAAAATTACTCTTAAATTGCGGAAACATAAAGGCATAGTTTGTTTGACGACAGGCTCGCGCAGTGGTAGGTAACATAGCTCGGGTAAGCGGAACATGTTGCACCAGAGGGCGCGAGTTCGAATCCTAGGTCCTAGAAGGCAATCCTAAAAATATAAAATCTCTTTTTATAGACAAATACTAAATTTATTTTCCGTTGTCTAGTACCCGTAACACAAGTCCTTACGATACTTAACAGGTGGGGCTAGACTAACGTCGTAAGTCCACTGATAATATTATATTTGTCCTTTATTGACTCTGATGGGTACTACCATCTATTCACTTATGCCTTTGGCAACTTAGTTCAGAATTCTCTGAAAGAGGTTTTCTCTGAAATAGTTGAATAAACAAGGGACCTGATTTGTATGGTTTTCTGGTAAATTTAATAGAGCGGGATGTAATGTTGCAATGTACTATCCTGTATCACAATGTCTGTATGTACCTTCTAAACCAGGGGTTTTCAAACTTTTTTAGTTCGTGGTCTACTAACCGATTTGGTATTTGAATGCGACACCTCTAAATACTAATAAACATTGTACCACTACCTATTGAAATTACAAAAAACACTTATAATATCGAATGGCACATGATACCTTCGTAAAGTATGATTTTGCATTTCGTGTGAATTTCACCAAAGTATGGCAACGTAATGGCTATGGGCCTCGGTAGTCATTAAAAAGCTCCAATTGCCTTTTTGTCCAATAAACCTCTTCGCGACTCCCCAAGGCGCCGTGCCGCACACTTTGGGCACCGCTGTACTATACTATTATTAGAGGACGAAGAGTTGACGATCCGTTTCCAGATAGTCCGCATTGATGTCCGAATGTACTAACAAGAAACAAGTCGTAAATGTCGAATATGTTTTTATTACTTCTGCGGATGGACGGGAGAATCTCGGTAAGCTACTTTTTTTCGGTAACCTACTACCCTTTGATCATCAGCTACAGGTTCCCAACAAGCCGCACGAAACACGACAGCATTGCTATCTCTATTAAGGCGCTATAATGTTAGCGAGGAGTACTTCAGTCGGGCTGGCCAGACACGGCTGCCACAAGCAATAGCAAGACATCTTACTGTAGTATTAAGTGATTACTCTTCGACCAAAACTTGAGTTTAATCCAAGAGTAATCACACATACACAAATACGACCGCAACTAATTTGATATTCAAATAAATTCTAAACCCAAATCGTATTAAGATGGATTGAGTTTTTGGAGCCCCAAAAAAAGGAACTCGCGATAAAGATACAAAGCAATAAGATAAAAATTATTAAAAGGTGCCAGTTAAGTCCGCTGTCCGTGCGTCTCCTACGCATATTGGTGCATCTCACACCGATCTATAGTTGCATGGATCGCTGTTGTCAAATAATTCGCCCACCATTTCTGTCGTTTTGTACAACAGCTTTAAAATTATCGACTTGATTAGTTCCCTCTCCACGACAATCAATCTAAAGGTTATCCTAAGTAATAATATTATAAAAGCGAGGTTCTGCAGGTATGTTTTTTAGTTTTTCATGCATATACCATTCGAATTAAAATGAAACTAGGAACATGTGTAGAATCTATAAAAGCTTTGTAATTCGAGAAAAGTTAATCTGAGTAAAATTATTTATTTTACTCAGATTTTTCTCGAACTACAAATGTTTTATATGAAGGATCACTTGTCTACGATCTTGGAAAATAAGTTTCACGACATTATGAAGGGAAGATTTTTACTCTATGGCAACCACCAAACTGCAACTGCATTTAGCAAGATCGTTATAAGTTTCGAAATATGTAGCCGAAAATATTTATTTATGAAAATAAATAAATATTTTAAATTCGAACAATATCCATTTTTCCAGCCTGACTCTTAATACAGTGGATCCCACGATCCACGCGATATAAATCAGTGGTCGCACCTGCGGCGCGCAGCACCAGACCAATTAAAAGGATTTTGTAAGTGTCAACGTGAGATAACCGCCGCCTTTGATCTCGCCGCCGCATCGATTGGGTTTATCAACATCATCACGAGTGCGGTCACAGATGATGCCGTACCGATATAACTGATAATGTTATTTGTCTGATTGATGCGTCTTATCGTACGGATCTTGAACTTTCTATAATTGAAAGGTGAGATTTTTATTTGGATATAATATATACTAGTGACCTCCCGCGGCTTCACCCGCGTATTCCAATTGGTCGTAACATGGCAATCGCCTTGCTCGGTAAATGGACTATCTAAAATGTGATGTGCCAGACATCTATTCAAATTAGACCAGCAGGTATTGAGTTAGGCCCGTGCAAGCTTTATATTATAGGTTTTGATTAGAAGGGGTCTTTAACGGTTCTAGTGGTCCTACCGGGAAAAAGACAAGTTAACACTCCTATAATTTGAGCTAGCTTCAGATCCATTTTGTAGAAGAGAAGGCCAAAGAAAACTTGGAGAGAGCGACGCGATGGGGCGTTCAGGCCATAGCTGATAAATGGGTACATTTGCATTGTCGTGTCAGTCCCGTTCATCGGCAAAGCTCTAGGTACAACTCCGTAGCACCATGAGATCATCCACGTCGTGTATATTCGGACAAGTCCGGCACCCGTCGGAGCGGTCCGACATTTGTCTCAATTGTGAGTTTGCAAGCAAATCGGGAGCAATTAAGTCAATCAACACCGCGCTCCTGCTGAAACTCAAGTGGTGTCACAGGATGACGATATAGGCGTAGATAAAGTCTACCCACTTCGGCATGTACCTAGCGCCACTCCAAAGTGTCCTATTTGATTAGTAGACATGCGATCCACAGCTTCGTCCGCTTAATAACAGTGGCTATTTGCTAATTTAGATAGTATTT
>LUGF01030133.1:150287-176141 GCA_001625245.1 Calycopis cecrops
AAAACACACAGATGCTATAGGAAGTTATTTACACGAAATTTGAATAGCACAAAGACGATAAACAAAATAACTGTAATATAAAAAGCCAGAACAAGATTGAAGAATAATCAGTGGCGTAACAATATAATTTCTAGTCCGCACCACGGGCCCTGTCTGAGGCAACCTTATTTATATGTTTCTTTTTAATTTGATAGGCTTGCGTTTAGTCACTACCTGATACCTCACCTGTGGCCGTCCAAGGTAATACGCTTGCCTATAAGGTACCTGTTCACTCCTTGGGTTTATACGAGTAGTAGGTGTAGGGAAACACAAACCCTGGTAATCAATTCCATAGTTTATCTTATTAATATTATAAATGCGAAAGTTTGTATGTTAGTTTGTTTGTTACTCCATCACGCCAAAACTGCTGAATCGATTTTCATTTTTATCCCGAAAAAATGTTCCTATGGGATGATTTTCCACGGGATAAAATTTACGAAAAAAACGATTTGCGAATTTGAAGAAAAGTATGCATGCCGAAAATAACAATAATAGGTTAAGTTTCTCTATATTGGGAGACAGAGGTCCTTCACCCGATAAATTGCCCCAGGTCAAGATCATGAAGAGGAGACTAAACCAAAAGGATATTTCAAGATTATAATATGTCTAGCGCATTACTAACTTCATCGTCATCACCATTGGCAGTTAGAAGACGACTACTGGATATAGGCCTCCCCCAGAGACCGCCACGGGTCACGGTCACAAGCAAATTACCTGTGGAACATCAACAGCCCAGCATTGATTCGCCTCAATAACGAAACACGCTCGCCACATACTAACCAGCCACTCGGAATTCGCCAGGAATGTGCAATTAGCTCAGCTCAATAAATAAACGTATTCATTAGGCCGTAATAGTTTCGTGCGCCTCATCCAAAGTACACGCGCGGGGGCCTTCGGAACATTATTAGAATTACAATCGGAATGATTCACATAATAAACAACTGCCGCTTCCGGCATTGGCAAAAATACAACGCCAACTAATTTTATGGTGGTTTTTTGCAGCTATGACATGCGACACTTCACACACGTGCGGTGTGTAAGTAGCCGGTGGCCCATGGAGGTGGGAGGAGAAAGGAGGGCAGCGCATCTGTATAGCCTCTATGCGGATGTTTGTGGGCGTCAGTTGTCATGAAAATGGCTCCGACTGCTCGTTTGCCCTCCTATACCATAAAAAAAAAAAAACACTGAAGAAATTTACAATGCAGGAAGCGGTGTGCAAATCTTCATTGTAGTCCAATTGGGCCAGCGCATCAGAGGAGACACATGTAGCAAGTGTTGGCTGTCGTGAGCTTTGTGGAGAAAAATATCGGCATAAGTCCTGGTCTGTGAACCGTAATCTCCTTTTTACTATTCTTATAGATAACACATGGTCAAATTACAATTGCGTAACATTTGCCCCACCGGAGAACTGTTGAAATATTCTACACATTAGTTCTATTCTACACTACAATTTGTAGGCATGTCCTGTTAATCCTGCGAAATTAGCGGGATCAACAGGACTTACCTGCAAATTGTATTCCACATTTATAATATATTTCGATCCCGTGGAAAATAGAAAATCATCCCCTGGCATCCCATAGGAACATTTTTTCGGGATAAAAACTGTTTTTTACTTTTTTGTATGTTACTCCTTCACGTAATAACTGCTGAACCTATTTTCATGAAATTTGGCACGTACGTTGAGATTAACTTGGATTAACACATAGGATAGTTTTTATCCCGAAAAAATGTGCTTATGGGATACCATGGTATGATTTTGTTTTCCACGGGACCGAAATTTACGCGGGTGAAATCGCGGGACGCAGCTTGTTGTAATACATAAACTAATGTGTTTTTTTGTTGGTTTCGCATACATCCGACATTATAACGACTCTAAATATACATAGTCAAACATTTTGCATTTAATAACAGAGACAAAAACGCCGCTTCCACTTGATGGGGAATACACAAAAAACACACACAATAGCCCGAGAGTTCTGATGGACATTTCAACAAAGTATTTATTGCTTAAGTTATGCTAAAGCGTTTTATAGTCTACATAGAACATCATAGCTGGAATACAAAATTGTTGTCAATATACGCGTTTTCAATTTACTAATAATAGTAATAATTTATTAATTAATAGATACAAATTGAAGCCATATACTGTAGGTAAAATAATAATCCGATTTAGCTACACTAGGTCATAATTTATTACTTACTAGCTGGTCCTGCGACTTCGCTCGCGTAGCTTGGGAATATTATAATCAAAGTGATATGTTATTGTTTGCTTGCAGTGAGCCGAAATTTCGATTTCCCAAAGGAATGAGCGATTTTACCGCAGTAAAAAGTGTTTTTGATGTTGACCAGGCTTAGTATATGTATATACACTACAAAAAGTTTCATTGGAATCCGTCCAGTAGTTTTGGAGATTAGCCTGGAGCTGGACAAACAAACAAACAGATAGACAAAAAAATAAAAAGCATTGAAAAGTGTTCTAATATATCGCCCCCAATTAGTTTTTAGTAAATATTGCCAACTTATACGATATTTTATAACAATCGTTTTAATTTCTATAACTTACATCACTACAGTCAGTTAAGTATCGAGATCTTACAGCGAATAGAATACAATAATATTTTACCTGTACCTAGCTACTCCATAAACAACACATTCCACACTCGAGAACGAAGAATGTCGATAGTCGATACCAAAAAGTCCCTCGGCGATTCGGTCCCCAATCGACAGTTAAAATGTCACTATACGGAAGGAATTTGATATATAGGTTGAAACGAATACTTTTTCTAAACATATCAATATTTATCATAATTATTACTTGAAAGGCAATATTATGGACAAAAAATTGTCAAGACACACACACACGCAAACCTTAAACATTTGAAAATGTTAACGCACACACGTAAACGCACCAAGGATATGGAAGTAAATTTGATTTATTGGCCATTTAAAGGAACCTCGTTGGTTCGAAACTGAACCTTACAGCCTTGTGATAAGGGCACAGCATATCGCAGACGCTAATCCGGCGCTGGATGCGCGTACGCAGGCGCCACGAGACGTGTTTTTTATTAACCGATTTCGTTTTTAATTTGATACCCGACGAGAATGAAGATTAGGGTACCGTTGGTGGAGCAGGTAGATATCTTATATTATATGGAGGATAATAAAACGATACCCAATTTATCGTTTTACTTTTCATTATAATTTATTGTTGTTGTAATGATCATCATCAACGACAGTGCGATATTGGCTATGAATAGGGTTAATCGACTATCAGTATTGTGCAGAGATATTACTCATTTCTTGACATTATTAAGTAAATATCATTAAACCTACAATCTATTTTTCGTAGGTATAATGTCGTAGGCAAAAGTGTCTTATATGTCAAAGTAATAATAACAATATTAAATATTCGCAAGTAATACTTTGATAATTCGTAGTTCGGAGGACTAAAAATTTTTACTAATTATAGGCAGTAACTACCTATTAGACCTGCCGCTAGAAGTTTGCCCAGGTCACACGAAATATATTAAATGACGCTCTCTCCTTTACAAGTTATAACTCAACTACGAATTGTTCGAAAGAGGTAGTGCCACGCTGCATGCTTGCATGCAGCCGAATTGGGCCGGCACGACCGGGGAGGTACCTCTCGCTTACACGAGACCGGCGTGAAGTGACAGCTGTGCTGTCGCGTTTCGTGCGGTGTGTAAGTAGCCGGTGATCCACGGAGGTGGGAGGAGAAAGGGGGGCAGCGCATCTGTAGTCTATGCAGATGTCTATGGGCGTCGGTAGTCATGAGAATGGCTGCAGCTGCTCGTTTGCCCTCCTATACCATATACCATATAAAAAGAAGTATCATAGGAATAAAAAGAACACCACCTGATTTTCAAACGCCGAATTCTATTTTATAAAAAATACTTCATAAATTGCAAAATGTCCATAGAACATAAACACAAAACCTATTCCTATCCTGAATCTCATAGACAAAAAGCAAAATCATAGATATTATACAATTTTATACAACGATAATGATGGGATCGGTAATAAAATGGCCGCGGTCGAACTTCGGACGTACCTGGCCGGGACGGATCTTGTAATTTACCAGTAGCCGGGTTTATCTCAACATCCCACCGCTAATGCCTCCGATAAAATATTGCCATATAACAAACCAATAAAACATTTAATTATGTGACAACTTTATTACTTTGATGGACGACTTTATACCTCCTAATCATTGCTAAAGTTTGTGATCACCATGTAATTGAGTAGCGATGCAAAATAATTTGCAAATGTGTTTCGAATTACATCATCATAATCAGACTATCGATCCACTCCTGAAGATACGCCTCCATCAACGAACGCATGTTGTCGCATCATGTAAATGTGTCTCGCGGGTGGAAAAATCGCGAATGATTTTTTTTTGTCTAAATATTGTCATCATTATTTGTATATAGTTCATTGCCACAAGATCAAAATTAGCTTAATTATTTATAATTTGTATTAAATGCGGTCAAAAAAACTATCGAAGATAAAACCCGCACTTAAAACCACATTGTTTGTAAGACACGTTATATTTAATTTATTGTGTCTACTAGTTATTTCAATACTTGGTGAACAGGTTAAAAATACTACATTCCTAACATTGAATTAATAAATCATTTTGAATAACAATTATTAGATTGTTTTCGATACCTAATCCGTGTTAATTGATATTTTAGTCAAAAGCGAACGCAGGTATTTGGTTTATTTTTTTTTAATTTTACAACCAATTTTGATGTATTTTAACCTAGGAATGAGCGCCAGATCCAGGTAGAGGCTTATGGGGCTGCAGCCCTAGGCCCCGTAAGGCCATAAATTGGCCCCCGTCTCAACTCCATGGTATCAAAGCCCCGGGCTCCACCAGAGCTTAATCCGGCGTTGCTAGGAATAGACTAGACTTGGGAGATCTAGCCTGTCTTTCGATGATGTTGATAGTGACGTAACTTGTCAGAATGGAGAAGACTAGGGTGACTATGTCGTGCGCTAATATGCAATAGACACCATAAAGCTTTAATTTAGTTTGACCCCTTATACGATAAAAGAAAATAATTATGCCCCATCTATTAATATTATTAATAATTAAACATGAATTTGGTTATCAACGACGGTGACTCTATGACACCTTAAGCTTCTCAATCATAGCACGTAATTTAGAATTGTATAAATAAATTGAGGTCTTCTCACAGGGTTCAACAAGTTCAGAGATAGGCACAGTCGTAGTTGAACAGGCAATGATACACTAAGCATATTTTAACTTAATATGTCGTAGATAACTAGGGCTGTCACTTCATTTCTCTTTTATGAACGTTTTAGAAATATTTGAAAACTGACTGACCCTTAGATAAACCTACTACACACTAAAGCCTCGTATTCACTAGGACACAAATGTCTCTAGACATGTTGGCTCTGCAATGTGTGTCGACATATCGTGGAACGTTGCCTCGTATTCCCAAGGGTAACTAATGGTCAGATTAATGCTGAAGCTGAACTTTCATATTTGTAGGTACAGGTATGACATACAGGATATTTTTATTATTATTGACTGCCTCGTGGTCTAGTGGTAAGCGTGTTCAACCACAGACGTGAGGTTCTGGGTCGGACCAAAAATTGTTAATGGGATTTTTCAATTTCTAATAACAGTCCGGAGTCAGGAAGTTGGCGGTGGTACACCCCCGTGCCTCGGAGAGCACATTAAGCCGTCGGTCCTGCGCCAGATTTCTCACCGGTCGTGTAGGATTGCCGTCCCATCGGAATATGAGAATGACGGAATAGAGAGTGCACTTGTGTCTGCGCGCGCACACTTGTGCACTATAATATGTCCTGCGCATCTGGCTCGTCTCTATAGAGACGGCCGCCGTAGCCGAAATCGGCTAAGACGACATTATTTTTATTATTAGCCAAAGAGGGCTTTAGTTAGCTGCGTTAAGTGCTAAACGTAACAGAGAGTAAAAGACTATCGAAATGTCTATGCCAAAGTTTCGCAAAAAAAAAGTATTAAATTTTTACCACAGACACTCATAGTGGGTATTAATCCTAGCAATTCCTCGCACCACTCTCCGTGATGAATGCGATAGATGCGTGTCCACGTGCCCAAGGTACTCCAGCAGCAGCCCTGCCGGGTGCGACGTCTGCACAGCCCCGGCTATCAGCACGGCCACATAACTCGCATTATATTTAATTAAAACTCGTGTAGAGATAGCGCGAGATCCGCGAGCATTAGCGAACCCTACCTCGTGCTCTTTATCGCAATAACGTGCGTCTTGGAAGCTAAACAATTATCAGGGTTTTGATACAGGCGTATAGTGGCATGCCTGTAAATTCTCCTGTCCTAATCATACTTCCTACTAATATACTAATATATAAATGCGAACGTTTGTACGTTTGTTTGTTACTCCTTCTCGCTAAAACTGTTGAATCGATTTTCATGAAATTGGCACACACATAGAGAGTTTGGATAACTTGGATTAACACATAGATAAATGTTCCTATGGAATGATTTTCCATTTTCCACGGGATCGAAAATTCCGAAGGTGAAACCGCGGGGCGCAGCTAGTAGATATTATAAATGCCAATGTTTGTATGTCTGTTAGTCTTTTGCTGTCTGCATTTAGATGAAATTCTGGCAAAAGTAAAAATTTAACAGTCGTAATAAAAATACAGCCTTGTGAAAGAATGGTAGAAATCGACCCAGTGATTTTAGCACCCATTCAATACAAACTAACAAAAAATCCTCTTTATATATTAGTATAGATAGGTAGGTAGATAATATATTTATTCTGAAAAAATAATTCTATCTAAAAATATTTTTATATTGTAGTTTATACTTGAAAATTAATTTAAAGCTGCCACTCTATGGGACCTAAACTCTAAGAGGAGACGCGGCAGACCAAAAAAGGCGAGATGAACTCGACGTCTAGCTGTGGTCTAGCTACCTACTTACCTGATTGGCGTGATGAAGCTCTGAACAGAGAAAAATTGAAAAAATGGGGGGAGACCTTTGCCCAATAATGGGACACAATATAGGGTTTGATATAATAATATACCAAATAATAATTGTAGTTTCGGGTCTTCAAGAATATGAAATACACACATAGGACAAGAGAACTCGAAAAATCGTTTGAAACACTTCACTTCACGTCGGTATTAAGAAACCTCCCCGACCGTGCTGACCCCATTCGGCTGCAATTGTAACAAAACACATTTCTCCAAAGCAAACGTAACAAAGTATTTACAAGTTATTTATCTGTTATGCGTCCAAACAACAAGGTCAGACGGCGCCAGCGCTGGCCCATGCCCTCTGCTCTGCCCAAAGCGCAACGCAGCGGCCAATTACAAATCAAATCAGTACATGTGTTACAACACTTTAATTGCTGTACACAATGATAAACGGCAACATAGTTGGTCATCTATCGACACTGCATCGGTTTATTTCGTAAGGTAAACGAGTCGTCAGATCACCATGACAACGTGCATCTACAGACGTAAAAGTTCAATGAGATCATCTCATTGAACTTTTACGTTTATTACTAATATTATAAACGCGAAAATGTGTTTGTATATTTGAATTTTTTGATACACATACAAGACGGCATGGATATCTGGAATACCATAAAAATACCTATCATATAAAAATATCGATTTATCGCAGGTGAAGCTGCGAGGCACAGCTAGTATATTTGTATGCGTCGCAGTCAGACTTGTGGATACTTAGAAATCCATATTTTACTAAACCCCCTAAGATTCAAAGTAAGACAATCTGATAACTAACATACAGGCTGGCAACACTACCTCTGTATATTGCCAAAAGGTCATGAGAAATTTCCATAAGAAATGTCCAATATTTCTCAAAATGGAATATTATAGACCCCGACTGCTTAAAATATATAATTTTATTATTTTAATATGTTCAGTATCACTAACGTTATCAAGAAAATCTTACCACACCTAAGAGTTAAAACCTTAAAATCCGTCAAGATTTTACACACATATCTACATACATACCTACATACCTATATAGAGACGCACAAACATAAACAAAACACATTACCTTCGCTCTGACACAATCGAGTAATAAATATGAATATGTCTATTCTATATAATAGAAGAAATATCTTAATTGTCTTCATCGGGCAGTTAAGATTCATTCTTGAATCGGACCGCCATTTTTAAATTCCTGGGCATTAATGTCAGGGGAATATGTCCATAACAACCACTAAACGGACTTACCCGCTGCTATCAACGCTGCCATCTTAATTACGTATCATAACAACTGATTAATTGCAATTGTTATGTAAATCAGGCTCAATGGAAAAATTACTGGCACACGATCATAACATAACAAGTAGGTGTGGTCTCTAAGACGCTAGAGCTATTTCAGTCATATCATATCGAAACACGAAGACAAAATATCAACAGTAGTACTTCACGAGACAACTAGAATAAATAAGAGAAAATTGGGAAACTAGGATAAATATATAAGAGATAAAAAAACGTAAATTTCTGTAATAAACTGTGTTAGCCCCCAAACTGCGACATAAGTTTACTCCTTAAAAACGATTTCAGGACATAAAAAAATAAGGGTAAAAAAAGGATAAAACGTTCCTGCTTTACACGATTTTATCCCATTTTTTTTCCAAAACAGGGGCTTTATACCATATTAATATTTAATAAACATCAACAGTAATCTTAACATTTATATTTTATTAACCAATTAAAGTACAATTAATAAGATTTAGCATCGATGTTCAATTTAAACTACCATGTTATACAAAATCCAGATAAGATTATAGACCCGCTCAAGGACGGTGTAGCGACAAAATGAAAAATGTCGCCTCAAAATTGAATCACGAGCGAACATAATCGATCGCACCGTGGAGAATCGGGAGACACTGCGAGAGGCCGACGCCATAAATTGGTCCGGACACAAAAACACGCCCAAAAAGAGTTAAGCGTTCAGATCTCCGAATACAGATTGCCGGCGCAGGTGTTAAATAAAAATAAAATCCAACTGTCCGGCTTAAAAAGAGGAGTGGAGGCGGCCGCGCGGCGCCGGCCACGGAATAACTACGGCGGCCGGACAAAAAACGACGTGTAGCCGTCGAGTTAACCAAGTATCCACCACGCCTCGGCATTTTGAGAAACTTCGCCCTCAGCTCTAAAGGTATATCAAGATTCAACTCTGTACATGGGATATGGGAAATTGAGTTTTTTGTTTGCCATATTAGGGATGGAAGCGGCGAATCAATCATCTTATAATTTTCTATCTAATAAGATCTGCTGCTAGCTTTGGCTATGTTAGCCGGACTGGTTATGTATAATATAGCACTAGTCTTCAAATGATATTCCATTAATGCATCATAAATCTAGTAACAGGTATGCTGTATTACAACCGAGCGCGACCTCTAGCTCACATCATGTCACCGCAAAGTCACACCTTTGCGAGTTTTCAGTGGCTCATTGAAGGAGAGAACAAAAAGTTGGCACATGTGCCGATGTCTATGAGCGTCAATAGTTAGCAAAAGATTCTGATTTCTCGTTCGTCACTTATACTATAAAAATACCCAAGCAACACCGCTTAATACTTATAGAGAAATCCTTAACTGATATAACCATACCCTGAGAATTCCGATAACCACAACAGTTAACTCTTATCACCGGCCAGTTAAACTCCGTAAATCAGAGCTCGCGGTATTTTCCGTTTAAAAAACGACGTAGGTACTTATAATTTTGAGAACGATTACTGTTCCGAGGTACATACATTATGGTTACCAAGGAATTACCGCAGATTTTGGGCTTCAGATAATGAAGGTACTTTGGGTTGTATTTTTATTTTTGCGCGTTTATTTTTGCGTGTAGAGTTCATTTGGCGAGTTTTGTTACAAACGTTCGAGGCGACACTTATTCACTTTGATTTAGTTCAGCAATATAGCTATACAATACTAGCTTTTGCCCGCGGCTTTGCTGGCGGAAAACCTGTCCTAAAAGAATTGTTTTTTTTCTTTAGATAAAACTTTATTTAGCTCTGTGTTAGTATCGAAATATGTTTTTAAAAGACAACAGACTTTATCTTACACACTAGCTCTGCCTCTCGATATCTAAAATATACATTTTAGGTCCATTTGGGAGGGTTCGCAGGGGAACTATTAATTTTTCAGGATAAAATTTAATATTTTATTATTTCAGATTGCAATCTATGACTATTAAAAAATCATCCAAATAAGTGCAACAGTTTTTGGCCGAAAACATACGACTTTCGCGATTTATAATATTTGTAAGATTTTTTATATATTATAAATACCTATAACGCATAGATAAACCCCTATGTATACCTATATCTCATACATTTTATAATCGATACATTACAATCACGCCAGTCGATAGATATACATGCACAGGCAAACTATCAATAGTCACTGTGCAATAGAAATCCAATATCAATAGAACACACCAATTTCCTGTGCATTAATTACACTATCGCATCGCAATCAATGTACAAACACTATGGAGGCACGTTTTACTCGCAGGCCACAATTAGGGAAGGCAATCTCTCTTCGCACGTACATACAAATTGCAGGCCGTTGGACGGCCGACCACAAAAACACGCGTGAGCAAGAGACATGAGCATAAATCATACGTTGTCGATACGTGTTAAAATTACACCCGTATCTGTTGGGGGATCGGTGTAACGTTAAAACCATGGAGACTAGAGACCAGGAAAAACTACTGGTACTATTATTTTTTAAGACTTTTTTGGCCACAAAGTTTTAGTTACCAAGGTGTCCCCAGTGTAATTAGTAAAGTATATTTTCAAATCTCTGCACAGCGGTGAAAGATTAGTAAAATCGACCATTAAAATTAACACAAAAGATGACGCTTACGTGTCTATAGTCCATCACAATTTTAGAATAGATTAGACGAATATTAGGGATTAATACTAGTACACTGTTACATATCAAACAATATTGGAAGTAATTTATCAAATATATAATCCACTTATTTTTCTCTTTTTAATATTTTTTATAGACGAAGCGGACGATCCTGATCTCTAGTCTCCATGGTTAAAAATACGTCCTACGTCCTAATATCTAGGTATAGGTAGTTTGATCTTTACTCCAAAAGAAAAGATTCAAAATGCATAGTTCAATGCATGTGAAGTAAAAACGTAAATAGTTTAGGATAACTAGAGTAACGCTATACCTCGCTTACGTCATGTTTTGTGCATTTTATACTGATGTTCGTTTCGATGAACTTCAGCACTACCACATTAATTTACACTAGTAACTTATCCGTTACGTGTCATTTAACATTGGTTAATTCACCAATTCAATTGACATATAAACTACAAAAAAACATGTATTTCTTTAAACAAACCAAAGTGTTCAGAATGTAAAATATCTAAGAAACTTGGTGATAAAATCCATTTAAGTAGCCTTATTGTAATTTATTTGTTAAACTAAACACAAAATAAACAATTCTAAATAGTCTGAATAGAGAAAATCCTCTCGGGCATGCCTGAGCGTGGTGGAAGCGAGGATCACGAGATGAAGATAATCCCGTTATTTATGCACCACGTTTATTGGATGTTGTGATACGTTGCGTTCCCGATCTCCCATCCTCACTGTTAAGCCTTTAATACCACTTCCGTCGCTTCTAAATCGTAAATGTTACTTTTTAAACTGCCCCGTTTTATTTTCATCCCCGGTCGTGGGTTTGGGGTGATAAAAAGGTTTATTACAACAGTGAGTTTGTAACAATCATGAACTGTCCGCAGACGACCACTGCTGCTCTTAGGTCTAGCTCAGAGAGCGTCGCAGGTGAGGGTCGAGAACTGCTTGCGTCTAGCGCCTCCTCACGACTGTGACAAGGTTACATGTAGGTACCATTACTATCTAACTACTATCAAAGAGCTGAGAAGCTTTCTTTCCCAAGGCTGTCGGTTCTGCGAGCTATGAGAATTGTCTCTTGCTACTGCAGTTCACTTACTTTCTGAACTATGCCAGTTAGTCATAATCTGTCGATAGATCATATGACTGGTTCAGGGTTTCTCAACCTTTTTGAAGTCACGCCTCGCTAACGGCTTGCAAAAATGTTTATGCCTCCCCTCATAAAATATAGTTACCTCCATATACAATATATTTTATGAGTGTGAGTAATTTTTCCTTTCCACCTTAATTATCAAATGCATCGCGACTCCCCTGAAAACTGGCAAAGCTCCCCAAGGGGAGCGCGCCCCTATGTTTGGGATACCCTGGATTAGTTGGAGTACTTGCTGTAAAAAGTAATGCTAACGCGCATGCAAGTATTTTTTTTTTTATAGTATACGAGGCAATCAAGCGGTTGGGCCACCTGATGTTAAGTGATTACCAACGCCCATATACATCCGCAATATAAAAGGAATAACAGATACGTTACCGATCCATCAGAGACGAATAAGCTCTTTTCTTGAAACATGGCACTACAAATCGAAGATGATAGTAATTAGTATCTAAAACGGGTGGGCAAAAAATGAAAATAATTTCCGCTACATTTCGGCCAAGATACAAACATTTACGGACGGATATTCCCCAAAAGCATATCAAGTGTCAAACACTGAGACAAAGAACAGAAATACTGGTCCACAAACAGATCCGCGTCGGTGTATAATCAAGATCGAGATAGCAGAGGGTAAGCTCTTTGAAGTATTCCAAGTAATATAAATTCCCGAGATATCAATCTGTGAACGTTTTCGTTACGTTAATTTGATGTGTGCGCTTTACTTGTGTGTGTACACATTTCTATACACACAATATTTGTCTTATTACTAGCCTTTGCTATTGACTTTGCCCGTATATATCTTGTTTTAACTATATTATTTCAGTTTTTTGCTGTTACTTTAATACTATTTCCTCTTTATTAATGTTAAATTAAAAAAGTAGGTGTTTCATCAAAATATAATATGAATCTCTATCAAAAAGTTACAATACTATACTATATTATATTATTACTATATTATACTATATTGTATTTATATCTCAAAATTGACAAATACACGTTACTTAAAAAAAACGTTTCTACAATAGACGGCTGATCCGATAACCTACTTCAGCGTCCTTCGACGCCGGTCCTACCGATGAAGTACTAGGACCTATGACGTTTAAGTCCGTACCAACTATAAAATAAATGTAAGAGAGCCTGTGGCTAGTAATCATAAAGGACCTATATTATAGGCCAATGCAAGGACCAAGACTGAGGAGTAAAAAGACGAGAATCTCTTAAACAAACTTTATATTGGTTCGGACAATTTTTTTATAGTATATGGGGGCAAACGAGTAGTCGGAGCCATTTTCATGACTACCGACGCACGTTGACATCTGCATTGATGTTATACGGATGGAAAACGATGGACTATACAGAATGCAGATGCATAAAGATGGAAACAAACGTGGAAGGATGTTAGATAGCAGAATACCAAGATCAGATTGTTCGGGTACTGTTCGAAGGTGGTGTCGATAATCTTAGACATGGGCACGTTTGTTGGATTGGCTCATTTGGGAGGAATCGAGAGCATCGCTTCTGCATAATATTATCTACGCCGATGTTATAGGAGTTGGTAATTACCAAAACGGGCTTCTCATTTACCACCTTCAACTGTAGTATACAATATAGAGAAAAGATTTGTATTTTTGGATGTTATAACGTATATCCAGTAGTTTTTGAATAATCGTTAACATTAATTTAAGAGCTAGGCTCTTGTCTGTTCAACGCTTGTCATTATTTCCAATTTATTGAAAACTGGTCCGATTTTCAAATACTTTGCCACATTTTCCTGAGTAACATCTTTATCATAAATATAAAATTCTCGTGTGTTAATGTTAGTTAACGTACTTCTCCGAAACAGCTAGACCGATTCTCATGAAATTTTGTGTGCATAAAGAGTAGGTCTGAGAATCGGCTAACATTTATTAATTATTCATCTCGATATTTCCACGGGATCGAAACTTACGCAAGTGGAACCGCGGAGTGCAGCTAGACGTCTATAAATTACAATACAAAAATTAGGTGCCGTGCGAGTCCGGGCGGTTGTGCTCGGTAAACAAGAGGAGGTCTGTGGCCAACAGTGGATCGTATAAGGGCCTCTGCTGCTGCTCTGGCTACGGATAAACAATGACATGACATCATCCTACGATGGAGCGCTTCCTGCGCAACTTGGAGTTGCATTCGGGAATATGTTTTCAAACACTCAATTACGTGAAAACCGGAGTTAATTTAATCTTGTTTAAAGTGTTGCCAGATTTAATTACATAACATTACGAACAAAGAAACGAGCAAACTACTTTTTGGTACAGACGCCCACAGTCCGAATGATGCAGACGTGTTGCCAGCCTTCCCTTCTCCTCAGCGCCGGATACAGGGGAGAGGTGGGGCTTAGAGGGGCTCTAGCCCTGAGCCTCAGTAGGCTTAAAGGCCTTAAGATATTTTTTATACCCGTTAAAGGACCCCCTTTTCAACTCCAAGGTCTGCAAGCGGCGAGCCAGGCGCTGCCGAATCTGGAAAGCAGGATGGCACTACTAATTGTTGTACTCTTATACTTGCATCGTTCACGTCGCGGCGGTCAACGACCCGCTTATGTCAGCATATCGCGCGGTTTAAAAACACAGCAGTTTGTTATGATGTGGGTCGGTAATTAAGTTAACCTCGTTCGTTATCTCGCCGCGACAAAGGCCGACTCCGCGTTACCAAATTGTCATCGCTTATCGATAGCTTAGGTTTATCTCAGGAAATTCCAGTTCGATTTAAAATTATTGTATAGTGTTGGTTACTCTGTTGATAGCTTCCATCACAATAGTAAACTTTACTTTTAGTGCAATTGATACTACTCAAGGACAAGGAAGGAAAATAAAAAAACAAACACTGGACTCCATAAAAAGTGTTATAATGTAATGTTATTTGCGTCATCAGGACGGATCTAACGACTAAAATCCGTCAAGCCGTTTAGAACATAGAAATATACATACATGTACCTACATACACTCAAAATTTACTCTCCATTTGACGTCGGATACAAACATCACGGTACATTCCCCAAGTTTTCGTTATCTTCTATCTATCCATCGAAAAATTTCTCCGAGGGGAAAGCAAATAATTTAACAATATTTCATTTTACGACGAATGCTTACGGGATTATATTTTTACGAGAGCAAGCGAGTTGTGTGATCGGTGGAGATGGTGATGCCTCAACTGTCGATAAACAACGTTCACGCATCCGGTCTGTTGAGAAACTTCACAAAAGACGTGTGCCAATTTTTTAATGTAGTTTTGTGGTAGTTTTTATGTTTTCTGTTAGATTCAAAATCAAAATAACTCATGTGCAACCTCATCCGGTCTTCCGAAAAAAGCATCATAAATTCCGGCAGTTTCGTCATCTACATTGGCAACACTCGGCAGTAAGCCGACACCCGCGAGTTCGCGGTGTTACAACAATCGTCTCATTTTAGCCAGGGTAATGGCCCTGGGCACTAAAACAATACATTCCCAGTACTGGACGCGCGGGTCGACGGCACGTAAACACCAGTTGTACGCGACGGACACGTCAGCCCGTGACGTAACATATTTTCACTTTCAGCTTTTTCATGCACGGCCTTGGTGGAGGAAACATTTTTAATCCATCAGAAAAAAAAAATTAAGTCTCCCTACGTGCAAAGGAAAGAAACAAAACGTAGAGTAAATGTGATTGTGATCTATTTAAATTCATTCTCTCCTATCTGCGGGAGAGTGGGTGGTCCCCCTTTCGGCCCCGAGGATGACGAGCATCATAGCAATCTGATGATGCGGACTTCTCTTCGCATCCACAGCATAATTTCAGGTACATTAAGAAGAGTAAAAAACAGCATTTAACGAATAAAGTCATATAAATAGTTTTCACATTAAACCGAAGAGGCCAAGGGACGTGACGAATCGCAACGAATTTCTTAATCCTAAAAAGGGTCTCGCATACGACCCGTGGCATTGTAAATGACAATCACAACACATTACCTCGCCGCGATTCGACGCGGCCAAATCGAATCACCATAAGCGCGGCCTGGGAAAACTCACATCCTGCGCCCAAATGGGAGATGTTTTTTCTGTGGTTCGTTATCTACAGATATGGGTTTAAGGCAAATGAAATGCGCGGTATCCATATTCATGCAGATGTGGGCACCGCGGACGATTTAAACTGGCGTACCCTAATCCGATTGATCGGGTACTGTCGCCAGGTAGCGTTTAGTATTCACAACCGGCGTGTTTGATGAGAATAATGATTGTGGGGGAAGGTAGACAAACCTGTAGAGATCGGGATCATCGGCTCCATTAGGGAAAAGGTGCGAAGATTTGCAGTTGTTATCGCGTCTGCAGTTCGGACGGAGTCTGCAGTTTATTGACACTAATAGTGAACGGAAGGTTTAATGAATTGAATTGGAATTAAACTATCTCTGAGTTTATGAGCGGTATACCCAAGTAATAGCCAAAAGAATCAGATTTTCGAAGGAGGTAACATTGGCGCTTTTTTTTTCTGCGTAGAATCGTGCTGGCACCACTGGGGATACTATCGCAATACCGACCTGAAATATAACGATGCAGTCGCGTTTCGCAGGTTGTACGATTCGGATGGAGTCTTGACCCAATTGCTAATAGAAAGAAGAGGAGAGAGCGACATATCTAAGTCTGTGTCTGATGTTCATAAGCTTCGATAGTTACTAAAACTCCAATGAGTCCAAATAATGTGTAGGCTATAAAAACAAACCCGCATCACCGAGATGAAAATGGGGCGACGCACAGTGGGGCAAGATTATTAAAAAGTGTCGTTAATTGTTTTTAAAATTTTTTAGTTGGTATTTCGATATGACAAGATAGGTTTAGCAAAAAAAAAATGCAGATATTATATGCAATCAACTTTATATATTATTATATTTTTTTAATATATTATCATACTATACATATATTCAAGTTATACAAGATATTTATGCCTATTGATCTTGTATTATAACTATATACCTGAATTACTTTCCTCGCTACAATCACTATCCTCATCATCAATTTGGGTATCATCATCCGTAGAGTCTTCACTTGATTCTATGGATGGAGCAACTAAAAGATTTAGAACTTATTTTGGAAGTGAAGTTAATTTCTTTTTTGGAATTTTCCGTTTACTTGTAATAACGGGGTCTGATGACAACAGCAATAGGTTGAAAATATCCCTGTTGGATTTCTCGCGACTGCATTTTTGAGAATGATGTTCCCTGAATTTTTCGAAATCTTTATTACGGGCTTCTTGAGCCTCTTCGGGTTTTTTACATACATTTGAGTAGCAAAAACGAGCTCAGGAAGAGGCGTAGATTTCCTTAAATTTTCTGTCTTGTGTCGCTTCATTCTCTTTGTGCTTTCCTCAAAAGATATTGCTGGACGACCGGCAATGCTTCGTTTTATTTTACGTCTTGGAAATGAATTTGATGAATCTAGCCACGTGATATTTTTGATGTAAAATCTACTTTCTATAAGCTTTGCTGCTTCTCATCGTGACTTATATTCAGATTTGAAGCGATTTATCGTATGGAAAATAGTTGTCCGAAATTCACCGACACTTCCGTTCTTTTTTCTATTTCCTTTTGAAACGATTCTATTTGATATTGAAGTTTTTTATACCCAGAGTTCTTCATAATATTAATCAACTCACGTTTTGTGACAAATAAGGTATTGGAGGCCGTACCTGTGTAAAATGTAATAATAAGTATTTAATAATAAAAACGATTAAAATCTAATATTCTATACCTTTCTGGTTTAAAAATACATTTATTTTAATTCGGGCAAAAATGGGCAAAAACTTGAAGTACATTCGTGGACTGTATTGGTTACTTATGCTAAAAAAAAACAAAAATAAGCCCGGTCAGCCCCGTAACCTAACTAAATAACTAGTAGTTTCATCATGTTTTTAATTCTGAGTTCTTTTTTATAGCATCTATTTACTCACTGTATTATCCGTCTAAAAAAATGTAAAAACACGCATATACAGCGTTGAAAAATATGATACATACCTGAACTTGACGATTCTATATCCATTTTTGAGTTTATAAAACGTTTAATTAGAAAAAACAAGGTATGCGTCTTAGTTGCGCTGGAGCACGAAATTCACATTTACTTTCCACGAGCGAACAAGTCACAATGATCGGTACACTACGAAGTGGGGGCTGGGTGGAATGCGCTTGCTTACCTGCTGTGATGTGCTACAGGTATAGCACTATGTTATTGTAAACAAAGCGATTTGGTAGGGTATTTTTTTTTATTTCGACTTTTTGTATAGATTTGGGTGATCTTGCCCCACTGTGCGACGACGAGAGCTGCAGCCCAGTGGGCGAACTGACAACATAACGGCACTGAACGTTACCACATCTCCGTGAATTTGACAGGCGCATCGCGTTTATTTTTCAGGGCGTAGGCTGAGACGGGGAACACGGCGGTACATCCTACGCGGTTTCATCATTGTGACGATAATGTTGCCACTGGGCAAACAATCTACCAAAATAATATTTTGTTATTTTTTTCCCAACGAGTGTTTTATATGAAGAAAGTAATTAATGTGGAGGAAACGAGATACACAACAAGAAAGAGAAAAAATACAAGAATGGTTCTGGAAGATGTGTTGTTGTTCGTGAAGCTTCCAGCATCTACTATTTTAATTATTACCGATGAACGATGATGCAATTTTATTTTTTTTTAGTTAAACTTTTAAGGTTGGTGGGTTACGGGTTAAGCCTAATAACTTCTTTACTCATTATTCAACATTATATGCGTCGCCTAGGCAATGTGTATAATGCCTAAAGCGTGTTGGCAAAAATGAAATATTATTCATTCATACATTTCTTAAGCATGCCGAATGCAACCGGCAATTTTCCGTCAAAGGTGAAGTGGAAGGGTAGTTCATTGTACTCTTCATTTCTTCACCTGTCCCGTTTTTTGGCATGTATGTAGTAGTACGGTGCAGTGTTACGACAATCATCGCGAAAGCATGCACATACCTATATAAATAAATGAAAATATCATAAATATGAAAACTTGAAATAAAAATGTTTTTTTTTATAATACCAAAGAAATTTCTAGGATACTAGGCATACGGGATGAATTTATATAGTACACAGGCAAAATACATATACAAATAGCGAAATTCCTAAGGAGTAGAATTCATGGACTAGCAACACCAGGTGAACTTTGACCGGGGATCATTATTGGCCGCCTACCCGCAAATCGAGATTATCTGCGGGACATGCCAAATGTACAGTGGGGGTTCCTTTTGACGCCATCCATCTTATGTAGTAATCATTAATTTCACTCAATCTCATCAATACTTATCTGTATTTCCTCTCACATAGCACATGTCAAACGAGCAGTCAGATCCTGTTGATAACTACTGGGACTGCCCTCCTACATTCTTGATCTCCAATGGCCCAACGTTGACTCAGAAAACCGCACAATGTGCGAAAGCATAGCTGTCAATACGCAATCGGTATCGTGCGAAGTAGAGATACCTCCGCGGACGTGCCAGCGTGCTTAGAAATCTTAGAAAACTTCTTTTTTTTTATGGGGGGGCAAATGAGCAGTGGGAGCCATTTTCATGACTACCGACGCCTATAGATATCCGTATAAAAACTACACATATGCGCTGCCCTCCTTTCTCCTCCCACCTCCATAGCCCATCGGTTACATACACACCGCACGAACCTCGACTGACTGGCTGTCACTTCACGCCGGTCTCGTGTAAGCGAGAGGTACCTCCCCGGTCGTGCCGGCCCAATTCAGCTGAATGCAAGCATGCAGTGCCCTGCCTCTTACTAAAAACTTCTCACAATAAAGGAGTGACACGGGTCCGTCTGTCCACCCCCGCCAGTCTCAGCGTTCTCATTGCCAATCGAAGACTTTCCTGCTATATTCGGCTCCACGGCTAGTAAAAAACGATCAGATCGAAATGGAAGGGCGCGTCCATTGTCACGGGGTGTCGGCCACGAGTCTCCGACAACAAAAACGAAATAAACCTCGCCTGCGCTAGGGCTGACGGCCGACTTTCACGGAACCTTTTTTACTGTCGATTTTTTTTTTCAGCCTAAGTTGTTCCACTGCTGGGCAAAGGCCTTCCCCAAACGTCACCAATCCCGGTATTTTGTCTTCTCCCACCAGTTTTTCTCGAAGGCGCCGAGATCGAATGTTGAAAATAAAAACAATTTTTTTTCAGGATTTTATTTCCGGGTTATTAAGTTCTAACAAAGTCTACGGAACTTAATAATTAACTTGCTAGTCAATACTCTAAGTACCACTTATATGCGTCTTATACCCTTTTTGAGATCAAGATTTTTTTTCTAATAACTAACAGTAATTATTTAGAGGCATATATTTTTTTTTAATTTCTGTCCTAGGTGAGATTTGGTGTCATTAATCTCGAGTGTATATAAAATTACCGCAAATGCAATAATGCTTATTTTATTAGATATTGATCGAACAACAATTATACAACTGCATAAGTACCTACTAGGTACTTTCAAAACGTAAGAGTCAATGGCCACGTTTTATTCTTTAAAAAAATGCTAATTACATAGCATCTCCTAATTAGATTCATTTGTCAGTTCTCTATAACCGGAAACGGTGAAATCGTAATCCACAACATCCGGCCGCTCAGATCGTGTGGGCTACGCGTAGAGTATTCACGTCCCAAGAAATTTGTACAATCCTACTTTGAATAAATTATTTTGATTTGATCTTATCACTGTTAAGTAACATATCTTCATGCCACTAACGGGGTAGGCAGATAGTACCCTATATTATAAAACAAGCTTCCGCCCGCGACTCCGTCCGCGCGGATGTCGGTCTTCGCGTGGATGGATTTATTTTTTTTCTACGTATTTTTCCAGGATAAAAAGTATCCCATTTTATGCCCAGGATAATAAGGTATAATTATACCAAGTTTCATCGAAATCGATCCGTTAGTTTTCACGTGATGCCTGAACATACAGACAGACAGACAGACAAAAATTTTTTTAATCGCATATTTGGGTTTGGTATCGATCCAGTAACACCCCCTGCTATTTATTTTTTCAATATTTTCAATGTACAGAATTGACCCTTCTGCAGATTTATTATATGTATAGATGACTTCGTTGACTATAAAGCTCCAGACGGTTGCAGCTGATGATGATAACCGCATGACATAACCGGCTTGACGCGTGTCACCGCATCTATTTATACAGCACATGTGTCACACACACACACACACGAGCGATAAAGGAAAATTGTTGACTGGGGTTAAAGTGACGGAAAAATATTTCCATTCATTATTATTGACGTTAATGAATCAATAATTAGTTAATAGCGAGTCATGTATTGATTGTCATCTCGTCGCTCGATTTTGACCGACTGAGTCAAGGGAAGCGAATGTTTTTGAAGATTTCTATATTTCTTACTACGGATTTCAACGTAAGTGACGTCGTTAGTTACGTATCGGTGAAGCGAGTGACGCATATATATTATTACAATGTAATTTATGCAGTCCGGTTTTTGTTTTTCAATTGTACGGTCGATCATTGAAGTACCTACGCGAAATTGGGATTAGACAAAATGTGAGGTAGATTAGCAACTACTATAGATTAATGAAGTGATATGTTTTTGGGTAAGCAACTATTGATGCCTATAAACATACGTACAGAAGGAGGCTAACTTTCTACTTTGCAACAGGCAGCACCGATTATTATCTTAAAATGTCTAAAATAAATTACATCCAACAGATTCTAGATAGGTATATAATTAATTAATTTGGAAAACCAGTTACCTATCTCTGGTATCTGTGTTCACACTACAAATTACATACCTACAGATAAACATATTTCCTCCCTTTTTGGAAGTCGGCTAATAAATCAGGACTCGCCAGCCCTAGCAGTCTCGCCGCTATATTGTTATAACAAAATGACCCATCTCAATGTCGGGCGATTCCCCGAACCACGACCACTGCTCACCTTCGAGGTGACCACAATTCTGTTTAACTGAAGACCTGATAAAATAAAACTACTTTATCAGACTTTATCATAAAATATTTAGATACTGTGCCCTGCGGATTTATCGGCGTTAAATTATTTTTTCTGAAGAAAAAGAAAGAAGGATTTAGAGCTAGAAGTAATTGAGTGAAAAGTTAACAAAAATACATTCAAACTTTAGTTCTTATAATATTACTAATATTAGCATTTAAACATTGGCATTCCATAATACTAATATGTTCAAATATTTTCATTTCAAAATGGAGAGGGTATTTGGGATCATAGATTTAGAGTACTTTGTGTTTGTGTTTGTTTGTTGTGTTAATGTTTTGCATTAAATATAATGAACTCGTAAGAAAATATTATATAGAGAGCAGCATAGGAGATGTCTTAGTACTCTTAATTATATTTCAATTGAACTGTCAACGGTTTAAATAAATATTTGCTAGCTAATGTTTTTGCATTCATTGCGAATCCCACTAATTTAAATATGTATATTATGTAATGCCTGTTGTTTACAAATCAATTGCCTTCATAGCCCACTTAAGCAAAATAAGTTAGGTCTCGAACCCTAAAATAGGCAGGCTCGGGAACGTCCTCCGAGCGGCCAAGCCCATGGCCTCCCTACTGCAACACACAAGTTTAAGCCTTTGGATCTTTTTATGGTGTACATCTGACACCTCGGATGAAACATGGCGGCATATTGTGCCGTATCTCGAATTAGTTACGACTGTTGGAAGGTGAGAACGCGCACCTAATCGCGCCGATTTATTACTCGTATATAATGAGTGTACGTTTTATACCGTAGGGGGATAAACGAGCAGTAGGAGGCCGGAGCCATTCGGTGTCTACCAACGCCTATCAATATCCGCATGTGTAGAACCGCTACCTATTTTCACCGATCTAAATGGCGCCATCTCCTGTTTGTGTGTGTGTGTTTCCCCAAAACTGTGATCGAGATGGTTAACTATAGTTCATCATCATCAGTTTTAATATCTTCGTCTTACTTCCTCATAAGGGACCGGACTTTTCCAACGTCTCATCGGCTGACCTGATAAACCCCCTGCGACGTCAGGGCCGTTTAGCTGTGTCAGGTACCCATCCTGACCCCTGGTCCTAGTCAGGGTGTCGGCACATGTTGCGTCTTACCCACACTGCCGTCGTACGTATTTTTACTGAGCAATATAATAATTACCATAAGGCCTTGAGCTACTGTCATAGCGCATACCACACTAGGTGAATCAACGCTTTTTGAGAACGGCATCCTGTTTTAGTTAGATATATATTTATTAATTTTATGATGATTTCATTTATGACCCTACGAAATATTAAATTATCACAATTAATCGCCCAGGAATAACAGTAAACTAGTGGTTACATAGAATTCGATTGTTTTTTATTATTCTAACTACTTATAAATTAAACAACACAGATAGAGCCACATGAAACGCACTGTGGGCCAGTGCGGCCACTCCGCCTTTCGTAGCAAACATAATAATAATAAGCTTTTTTTCTGTGTACCCACAGAAGAATTAAGCTGCAATTTTAGTGTGCTCTCACATTTTAATTATTTAAAATTACTTATTTAAAGTTTCATTTAACTATTATGTATTAAGTGTTAGTGAAACTCACCTCTGCTCACTTTCCTAATAAAGTTTCCTGCTAAAATATCATAAAACTGCCACATATATAATAATGGATGCACATAACCTAGAAAAGCTGGGTAAGATGTTTGAAAATCGTATGCAAGAATATGAAATCAAGTTGCAAAAGATCACAGGCTCAACATCGCAACACCCTGATATTTCTACGCTGGCACAGGAATTTACTGAATTTAAAACAATGATTTGGCAATTATTTAATAACATCAAGTCACAAATGGATTCACTTGCACTGGGATTAGATAGACATGAGACAGTCATGCGTAGAAAGGTACTTCTATTTCATGGCATTGATGAAAAGCAGCAAGAAAATCTTCCAGATGTGGTATATAAGATTGTGTCTGAACAAATGAAATTGCCTGAAGTGAATAAAAGTGACTTCCATGTTTGTCATCGTCTTGGCGATTCTATTCAATCTAAATGCAGACCTCTCTTAGTCCGATTCTCTAGTCTTGAATCCAAACAGGTAGTGTGGGATGGTAAGACAGCACTCAAGGGCAGCGGCATAACCATTTCCGAGTTCTTAACCAAAACACGCCACCAGGTTTTTATAACAGCGCGAAAGCATTTCGGACTCAAAAACTGCTGGACTGCAGAGGGAAAGATAGTAGTTATCCTTCCAGATAAAACAAGGCGAAAAATTGAAACTATGGCGTCATTGCAAGCATTAGTATCTCAATTCCCAGTCAACATTGATGATAGTGCCCCTACTTCTAAAGCTGACTCCAAAGTTGCAAAATCATTGCGATCAACTCGTCGACGATAGTGATCATTAACATGTGTATTAGTGATAGAAGACTTCATAACTTGTATGTATTGTTTCACTACGTCACTGCTGCAAGTACTTTAAAATTCCGTCTTATGATTATGCCGGTATTTCAACTATTAATAATAAAGTAGGTATGTAATCTATTCTTTTTTACATTAATAAAGCCGGTGATTTTTGTTATTTATTAATGACAAACTTGACTTTGACAAATGTCAAAAGATATGCGGCAGTGACAGCTTAAGTTTAACTTTTTATTTACAGAATATTACATTTGTCGTAAATGATTTTGCCACTCAAAATTGTATCTGAGTGTAGTTTTAAAATTGAAATGTTTGAACTAGTAAAGTTGCCAGGAACAAATATTTTCTAGGTATTTAGTATTTTTATTCTTTTTTATTGTTCAATATTATACAAACAAGTGTTTTGTTAATTGACTTACGAAACTGTCAGTTAATATGTAAGTACAATACTTGTTAATATTTTTTTTTCTCACTCTCTCGTGAGTGGTGAGTTTCAGAATTAAAATAGTTAGTTTTTAGTTAGTTATATTATTTGTTTGTTAATTATATATTTATTAATATTTTATAATTTATATCTATTTATTAGTAATTTATCTATATATATTATATTAATTATAACATCACACTTATTTGATATGGATACAAATGTCGTAGACGATTTAGATGATAGTTTTTTCTCCTGCTCTTCTTATAATAGTTTTGAAAGTGCAAATAGTGTATCTACTTCTTCTCCTGTTACTTTGAATGACCAGCTCTCGTCGGTGTTCTTTAATTATCGAAGTAACTTCAATATTGTACATATTAATGCCCAAAGTGTTCCCAGTCACTTTTCCGATATGTTGGCATCTTTTAATAGTGTTGACACACATGCAATTTTAATTTCAGAGTCATTTTTAAAACCTTCTCTTTTATCATATCAATATGCACTTCCCGGATATATACTCATACGCAATGACAGGATTGGCAAAGGGGGTGGTGGGGTAGCAATATATCTTCGATCCGATATTCCATTCAAAATTGTTGACCAGTCTCCTTCTAATTACTCAGAGTCTGCTGAATATCTTGCAATTGAAGTATGTTTACACCACAATAAACTGTTACTTACAGTTTTTTATAGTCCTAATTTAAACATCGACTATTTCGATAGTTTTGACAATTTTCTGAACAATTACTCTCTAAATTATCGACATAACATCATAATGGGTGATTTTAACACTTGTTTGGTAAAAAATAATTATCGATCTCGTAAACTCTATTCTATATTGACTTCTTCCAATCTTCATCTCCTACATACTTCTACTACT
>LUGF01030133.1:176680-199449 GCA_001625245.1 Calycopis cecrops
TTTAACTATAGTGCACCATCATCAGTTCTAATATCTTTCTTCTTCGAGTTCTATTGACATACAACTTAGTGTACCTATTTTTACATTCTTTCTTTAATTCCGCGGAAAATGCATTTGCACACTGCCATCGAACCTGGGTAGAATCCGATGGGTTTGTGGGACTCACGGCGCATCCGAATACCCACTAAATCCCCGTGGATGCCATAGGCCGCCTATACTGAGGTAACCGGGGTACCTCAGTATCTGTAAGCTACAGGGCATCTCGGGGACTGGTCAGTCCCTCATAAGGGACCAGACTTTTCCAACGTCTCATCGCCTGATCTGATAAACTCCCTGCGACGTCAGGGCCGTGTAGCTGGGTCCTGACCACGGCTCCTAGTCAGGGTGTCGGCATATGTTGCTCGTTGCGTCTTACCCACACCGCCGTCGAACGTATTTTTACTGAGCAATATAATAATTACCATAAGGCCTTGAGCTACTGTCATAGCGCATACCACACTAGGTGAATCAACGCTTTTTGAGAACGGCATCCTGTTTTAGTTAGATATATATTTTTTAATTTTATGATGATTTCATTTATGACCTACGAATTATTAAATAATCACAATTAATCGTCCAGGAATAACAGTAAACTAGTGGTTACATAGAATTCAATTATTTTTATTATTCTAACTACTTATAAATTAAACAACACAGATAGAGCCACATGAAACGCACTGTGGGCCAGTGCGGCCACTCCGCCTTAATTCGTAGCAAACATAATATGTAGCGCCATCTAGCGGAAACCATTGGAAACCAAATCTTTAATTTTTTTCTTCTTCATTTATAGTACCTATTGAATTAAAACGCAAATGTCCAAATAAAACTAGCAATTATCTTTATAACTATTTCAGATTATCCTCAAAGTCAGCTAATTGATTTAATTTGGCTTTAACGATAAAATGAAATGAAGGCATGTAGTTATTGATATAATTTGCTGTCACTTTTAAATTTTAAGAGCTAAAAACATTGTTGCACAAATATTTAGTAGAAAAATTTTTTATTGCCAATATTAGAAAGGTTAGAGAGAAAATTAGACTGCTTTGCAGTCCAAACCTTTTTTGGGCACACACAACAACTGAAAAAACTGAAAGAAATTTAATAAAATTGAGTTGTAATATTTTGTGAAATAGTATGAACCATTTTTGATTTCTTTTAATTTTTAATATTTTTTACTTGGTAGCAGCAATCCCAGTGTCTGTGACTTTCAGAACTAGTGTTTGTTTAAAGAAAATAATGAATCTTATAATATGAAAACCTACCACAGTATTTATTTATGCTTATCTCAGAAATTTTGATTGTATAATTTTTATTAATGGTTATCCATTATATAAAAATGTATATTAGAAATAAAATTTTATATTATATTATTAATGATCACAATATCTTTGGTTTTTTTTGTTGTACGTATAAATTACAACATAGTTAAGCCAACTACAGTGTGGCAAGTCGGCAAAATGCCAACATTAAGTAAAAAATTTATGTTGGTGGCCCACCAGATGAATTTGCCAGTGGCCTAGAGCGTTATAGTTACGCCACTGCCCAGTCGGCTAGTATTTATGAATAATAGACTGACTATTATTCATGCTGAATAATTATGCGGGATTATGCAGGACTATTATTCGTGCTGAATAATAGACTGACTATTCATGCTGACTGGGAGACGGAAATACTGGTACTGAATGCTATAAATGTTAGACAGTTATAATCTAATATTATAACTGTCTGATGTGATTTTTTTTCATTCCCTACATTTCTTATAGCTTTACCACATCCAGTTTCAGGATGGTTGTTTAACTATCTTTTATTTTAATTATTGTATTAGAATAAACATAGTTCTACATTCACACAGCACCATTGTCATTGTTAATAACAACTCAAAGAACTCAATAAATCATTTTTTTTTCAGCCTATGTTGTCCCATAGCTGGGCATAAGCCTCCCGCAAACTTTGCCATCCATCCCGGTCTTTTATCTTCTCCTACCAGCTTTTATCAAAGTGATCAGATCGTCCCGCCAACGTTACCAATGAATCATATGAAGTTTACAAAATTATCCATCTCTTTTCTTAAATGAAACTAAGAAGAAACAATAAATAAGTATCATAAATAATGTTTATTGTTTCTATTTAGACATGGATCTTAATTTTCAATCTATCTGGTATATCATACACAGAAAATATGTATTTCTTAAGCATAATTTTAACCACCAGGCAGCATGTTTTCTTTAATCGTCATTTGCTGATTTATATTTCAGATAGGTAAAGCTTAATTTGTTCCTCAAGGATATTCTAAATTTCTAATAGTATTAGAATAATTAAAACAACTAAGGTGATTTAGATCAGAGAGGCTGTTAACATAATACCTAATAGAAATAAACAAATAACTAAAAAACAGACTTGATCTGAACTTCAAGATTTAATATTGTAAATACTACAAACTTAAATTGTATAAATCATTACAAGAATTCAATATAATTGTCCTGCAAATCAACAGTAATTCAGCTTTTTATTAGCAAAATGTTTGTACGATAATTGTTATTAGAGCTTAAATACAATCAATCATCTGTTTGGTAGATTAGTGGAAGAAAAATGACTGAAAGTTCGGAAGATTGGATTGTTATATTCATAAACACCTATATTTATATATAGGCAAGGCTTAATTACACTAAAAATAACTTTCGCTTACCCATATTTCGTATAAACACGTTAGAAAACTGCAATATTCCACAATTTTATACACAAACACAAAAACATTTCACGGCAGCCATTTCACTAACTTTTTTATTTAATTTTACAACTATGCTATGGTAGAATGTATAAATTCTTAATCTGACCTTTAAAAATATTATATTTATCAAAAAATATTTATTATTATGAATTTATTATGAAACTGATTTATACCGAGTAAAATCTATGCCAATACTTTTTTTATAGATAGTATTTTATATGTTATTCCTGATTGTAGTGTACAATCTACATCTGTGGTAATTTTCATTGCAGTCCATTTTTTTAGCCTTGTCGCGACAAAATAGTAAACATATACAATATACAATCGCATTTATAATATAAATTTGATATTTCATCTAGATTAAATTTGCCCTCTGTTTTCGTTCCTTATCGTGAAATGAGAGCGGCTATACAAAAGTGTCGTGCGGGACTTTGTGTGTCGACTACAATATGCACTCGTTTCTATATACAAAATCTTATATAATATTAGTGTAACTTCCTTACATGTAAGTGAGGATAATATTTTTTTCATTATTCAATGTGGTATAAGTCTTAAAAAATATGATGGTTTTTCTATTTAGTAAACTTAGCTACAACTATCCGACACGCAGTAGACCGGTTTCTTTTATGATTTCAATATAATGTGCTTAGTTCTCTATATACTAATCTGCTCTATTCTTTATTATCAGGATGCTCAGTCTTCAGTGCACCAATTGGCCTCTTCAAATTATTATTGCCTATTTCCCCGACCCCAGTATTTATTCCAGAGAGGACCTTCCTGATTCCTGTTTAGTAGATTTCAAAGAAGCCATAAAGACGTTAACCGGGTAATATATTTTTTAAATTTCCCTCAGCCAAAGTGTGACTAGCGGATAAAATATTCTCTATTTTACACTTATTAAACTTTAATATAAGTTTCTCTAATATGTTACAGCTCAGCATTGTGGGCTGTGGCTTACATCTCATAAAATATAAAAAAATATATATATTCTGAAAATAATCTTAGAATATTATAGTACGATGTATTATTCTCAATTTAATCAATCATCAAAATCGTTTTTTTATCAATTCATAAATTAAATCAATTGATAAAAAAATATATAGGTAATATGTTTTATAAAAAAGCTATTTTAATTTTTGTTAATAGTAGTATCGCTTACATCATTATTACCATAAATAAATAATTTACCACATGATAACTCAATAATTGTTTTTTTTATGATTTTCTTTAGTGTACATAAATTGTTAAATAAATAAATAAATAAAATAATTTTATTTTTATTTTGTCTTAGATTTTCGTAACTAGCAATTATAATTATTGTTAAAATTATTGCCATATCAACAAATTTGTTTTCTTTTTAAAGTTACAGCTGTCAAAAAGGTACGGTGTCTGTGCGAGAGTAAAATAAATCTAATGAAATCTATGAGTTAATGTGAAATAAATTAATGGGCGACCTGTGAATTAGAAAGTTTAGTGCCAGTTTCTTATAAATCAATTTATATTTCAGCTTAGAAATGGTACAGCGGCTTACGTTTAGGCGACGGTTGTCATACAACACCAAGTCCAACCAAAGGAGAATGTGAGTGATATTATTATTTCAATTTCTAAAAATTACAAGAAACTATGTGATATTTAGGTTTGATCTTTGGTGGTTATTATAGTTAGGTTTATTCTACAAGATTCATTACCAACAACATAACCTATAAAGGTTAACTGTATAAAAGTGTGTTTTACTAAGAAACTAGCAGGGCCCTGTGGTTACAACCACTTAAGCCGCATACTTCGCTCCTTATTGTCTTAAAGTGATTGTATATATAAACTTCCTAAAAAGTTTTTGTGAGGATCACAATTTTGCAAATCCAGAGGTTAACGCGTTTAACCAAACAGCCTCTTCTGCTTTATTACATATAGTGTCTGCATGATGAAGAAATTGAACTATGTAAAAGCATAATATAATTTTAAACATCTTCTAAATGTGGTTACTATACCATCATTCATATCAGTAAATATTTTTAAGGGTACGTTTATAAACTTGTGACAATATCCATTGTGTTTGATATTCTGGTTTTTATTTTGTGTAAATACTTAAAACCAATTATTTATTTTGGATTTTCTAAGTTGTAATATGTTATATGCATAATCCCCTAACCCTATATATAGGTAATAAATGAATTATTTTATGAGTATGGTAAGTGATGATTTTTTAATGATCATATCACAAAATAAATGATACAAATATTCTGTTTTATGTCAATCATGAAGTAGAGAGTATGAGTGTGTGCAGGTGGAACAACTGTGTAATCAATATTTGACTATAGAAACGGCAGAATATTGAAAGTTGACATTTTAATAAATATATGTTTTCTCTAGATATTCAATGATTGTTATAAAATGTTTAATTTATCCTAATATAGGTTTTAAGAGCCTTCATAAGGAGTTTTAATTAAAGGCATACTAAGAAGAGAAGACAAGAATACTAAGAACTCTCTAGCCTGGACAGATAGCAGTCCTACTTCAAATTATTTTGTGGAACTAAACACAAAACAATGTTTTTCTTATACATTAATGGTAGAAGAGGCAAATAAAATACAGAACTACATCATAGTGTCCTCTTAAATTTTTCTCAGCTGATAAAAAAATTTTTTTGCTGTGATTTTCACGAATAAAATAAATGTGGTAATGCCATGCTTTTTGCCATACATACAGGTGCAATTCAGCTGCAATGGAGGTACCTCCTGCTTACATGATACTGCTGTGAAATGTTTTTCGTGATTTGAGTTTTCAGTCACCCATAAAAGGAGAGCAGGAAAGAAAGACAAATTAATCAGATGATCTCATTACAGAGTAAGAACTCCAGGTGGACGCTTGGTATATCAGTATGTAAAGAAACCCAAGAAGATCCCGAGATGTGGCCAGTGCAAGAGCAAACTCAGAGGTATCCAACCTGCAAGACCCGCAGAGCGCTCCAGGCTTTGCTATCGCAAAAAGACCGTAAAGCGTGTATACGGAGGTGTTCTCTGCCACAAATGTGTCAAGCAACGCATCGTTCGTGCTTTCCTTATTGAGGAACAAAAGATTGTCAAAGTGCTTAAAGCTCAACAAGCCACTTCTAAACCTGGCAAGAAAACCACTAAATGAATAATTAGGGTATAAATAAAATATAAAAAAACCACTATTTTGTTTCTTTTGAAATCTTATCTTTATCTAGATGGTAGATTTATTTGTGTACACTTTGAAAACTTCAAATTTGTGTTCCACTTAGAACTAAATCATGGACTATTACAGCTAGATATAAATCTAAAGCAGGTAATAAGAAGAATAAGACTTTAATTCCTCATTTTCTATCTATCATTATATCTTATCAGTACCTAAGGTTGCCAACATTTCTTCAGAGAAATGTAGTATTTTTCAAAATATGCATTAAAAATTACAGTATACGGCAATCAAATACAGTACTTTACATATATGTACACATTTTTATTTATAGACAACTAGCTGCGCCCCGCGGTTTCACCCGTGTAAATTTCGATATAGTGAAAAATCATCCCATAGGAACATTTTTTCGGATAAAAACTATCCTGTGTTAAAATCCAAGTTACTCTCTGTCTGTGCCAAATTTCATGATAATGGTTCAGCAGTTTTTGCGTGAAGGGGTAACAAACAAACATACAAACTTTCGCATTTACAATATTAATAGGATATTGCAAAAGGCCAGGTTCAATTAAAAAAATACGGCAAAGTGCGAGTCGGACTCACACACCCAGGATTCCGTACCAACGAAAGGTATACCGTATAGGTGAAAAGTAATAGGTGTCTCTGCGATATTTTTATCACAAAATAAAATAACTTAGTTTTTCATAGCGTATGTAAATGTATTACTTCTCGAAAACTAATAATGATATCTCGCTCAAACCAATTTTCGTTGTAAGTTTCCGTTGAGATCTACAGCGTATATATTTTTTAGATTTCTCACTCTAATATTTTAAAAATTGGAGGGGGGACTCATTTACACCACTATGGTCTATCTTTCAAACAATTGTTTTGGACGAAAAATGGTTTTAGTAACCAATGTCATTTTAAAAGACCTATTTATATGTATACACCCTTCACGTACAGATTGGATGAAGAAAAAAAAATTTGATTCAGTTCAATGTATGGAGAATGGAGATGAAGGCGATGAATTTATTTGTTTTTTTACAATATTCGAATAGTGGTTCACATAATACATCAACTTACAAAGTTTCGACTATGTAGGCCCAAGAGTTTCGGAAAAAATGACTGACGTACGGACGGACAGACAGACATGACGAATCTTATGGGTTCCGTTTTTTCCATTTGGCTGCGGAACCTTAAAAACCTTATTCAGGTTATTTGTGGTTTGATAATATGTTCATTTATAAATGGGATATTGAGTCGTACTTAAGTTTTGAAAATATAGCATTTTGCTTTTTGGTCACCGGCCAAATTTTAAAATAAGGAAGTAAACATCATTCCAAGGATGTGTTTTAGATTTCATAGTCGTAAGTCGTAACTAGCTGCACACCGCGGTTTCAACCGCTTAAATGTCGAACTCGTGGAAAAGCATCTCATGGCATTCCATAGGAACATTTTTTCGGGATAAAAACTATTCTATGTGTTAATCCAAGTTACTCTCCATCTGTGTGCCAAATTTCATGAAAATCTGTTTAGCGGTTTTTATGTGAATGAGTAACAAACAAAAATACAGACTTTCGCATTTATAATATTAGTAGGATTGTAATATTTTGTTAAATAGAAATCGATTTGAAATGGTTCTTAAAAATACATCGATCGTTGTTCATATACGAAATGTATCGGAATTCGGACCTAAAAGTCAGTGACCGGGCGGTCGCGACTCGCGAGTCAGATGACACGTGGTGACCAAGAAATGTGTTTATAACATGGGGCAAAGTAAATATATTAACTAATTATTAATTTTTTATTTCATATATCGAATGTATTATTGATTCTGAACCAAACCTGAAAATTTGGCCGGTGATCAAAAAGTAACCCTGTATAAGGCTGGTGTGGGAAGATTCAAGATACTGTCATATTCTTAAATATTACTATATTTTATCAGTACATAAACATAAATTATTAAATCGTTTTCTACTTTTCTGATGTACTAAATTGGGATATAATAACTATTTTGAATAGACTAAAAAAAAGTAACAGGTTTAGACCATAGCTTGTAGCATTTGCTTCTAGTTAAATGCATTTAGGTGATACTGTTTTGTACTATTTTAGATTGTTTATTTTGCAATATTTTTTTTCAAAATTTTTGATCCTGTAGGCTCTTGAGAAATCTCATTTGAAGATCTAATTTATATTTAACTAGCTGTACTCGGTGCACGTTTCTACGTCAACAATTTCATTCCATTAAAAATACTTCATCATACTGATTTTCATGGTAATCGGTTGAACGGGGCAGAAGTTGCTACTCTGCGGCGCCACCTGGTGTCGAGCTGCATCTATTAACATGTCATATTCGTTTCCTCTGTGTAACTGTTGAACGGGGCAGAAGTTGCTACGTTGCAGTGCCACCTGGTGACGAGTGGCATCAATGAGCATATCAGGCAAACCTTCTCCGTGGAAAAAACCTTAAGTATTGCCATTAAAATAAATATTCAAATTTTCAAACTAAAAATAATGTACGATGCAGGAAGTAATTAAAATCATCATCACAACATTAAAATCATGATAACTATTATTTTAATAGTTATTTTTTATAAAATAACGGCAACCGAGCAATCGGAGTCATTTTGGAGCCCTAGCCTTTTACTATCGACGCCTATAGACATCCGTATAGAGGTTATGCAAGAACGTTGCCCCTCATCCTTCTTTTCCTTCCATGGGCCACTGGCTATTTACACGCCGCACAAAACGCGACAGCACACAGCTCCTGCCCGGTGTACGTGCGCGAGCCGGCCACCCGCGCCCGCATCTGCACCGGTGCCACATGTTGAGCTGCCACCGCCAAAGGCCCAGACCCTCATGGCGCCCGGAAATGAGCCCATCGCCAGCGGTACGCAACCCGCGAAACCGCGGAGGAAACGGAAAAGGAAGCCCAAGGGAGTTACTATCTTGGACTCGCCGGTCGTGGACTCCGACGACCTTATGGAGGTCGACCCGCCGACCCCAGCACCGGCCGTGCCCGCTGACCACCGCCAGCGCTCAGCCAGCCCGCCGCTAACAGCGTCAACCGCAGCAAGCGACAGCCGCCAGAAAGATGCTGCTCTTACGCGTCCCTAACGTCACATTCACTCGCCTTCACTTCACCGCGGTCACTGACTATGGTGAATGGTCCCAGGTCGGCCGTATCATCCCGGAATTCTTAACCGCTGTCATAAACGTATGTACGCCGATTCTCGCCTCCCTCACCCGCGCCCTACCGGACGTCCTCTTGTTTATACAAAAGCTTATTACTTCTCCGCACAAAAAAAGTGGGATACAGTAGTTAAAATAATAGTAATTTTAGTATTGTCCGTGAACATTAACGATCCCGTCGTTCGTCCATCTTTCCCCAGACGGACGAGTTTGTTAATCTAACTCTTTAACTTTCTTGGGTTAAACTGCATTCATATTTTTATATTGTTTTAATATAAATTATATTAAAAGAAATGTTTATTGAAGGAATTGACTTTAAGTATGTATTAACAGGGCTGGGCAGTAATTGAACTACCGACATGTAATTAAAATAATCAATAGGAATACAAATATATATACATATTTATGATTTAGGTATACATGGTTGATAAGACTGAGAGAAATGAAACCACTTAATATACTATAAGTGCCTACAATAAATCCGAAACTATTAAAAAAGGTTACGACAATTATACGAAAATACTCGTTTCAAACAAGTTAAATGGCGAAATAATGTAATAATGCTTTGTACCAGCTCGTACAGCGAAAGATAACCTCGTACGGGGTGACTGACCCCGGCCGGGCATAGTTGGCGAGCAGCTGCGATACAGCGTGTACGAAGTGAGAAAAACCTTTAAAAAATTCCTGTAGATAAACTATTGCTTCGATTCATCTGATTTTTGTTGTTTAGCCTGGAAATTATACACAAAATATGTGGTTCATTTAATGCCTCTAGCTTTTATCAACCTTGTATGTTAATTGGGTATTTCCAAAGAAACTGATAATTAGTTCGTCATATTTCAAATACCTGACACTAAAGTATTTTGTAGTTAGTGTTTCAAATAAAACAACAACCTTGGTCGTGTCTCCTCGATTCCAGAATACTCCTCTCATAGCTACAGCTAGCATTGGAATACTGGGCGTCAACATATCGAGTAACGTTCAGTTTCGCGGTCACTTGGAAGCAAAGGCTAAATTTGCGCAGTACTTCACACCAACCCATCGGCTGCAACTTTACAATGCGCAAGTCCGACCGCACATGGAGTACTGCTCTTACCTTTGGGCCGTAGCCCCGCAATATCAGCTCATTCCATTTGACCATATACAACGAAGAGAGACTCGAATCGTCGGTAACGAGCAGGTCTCCCGCCAGCTTGATACTCTTGCCTTGTGTAGAGATGTCAGTTCGCTGTGCATCTGCTATCGTATTTATTACGGGGAGTGTTCCGAGGAATTGTTCAAATGAATACCTGCAGCTGAATTCCATTATAGGATTTTGTGCCGAAATTAATTTACTTATTAAAATTATTTTTTTATTATTGTGATGCAGTATGATAGATGATGATAGGTGATGACGGTGGAATTTTAATTCCACCGTCATTACCTAGATCCTCCGAAGTCCACTACTGTGCGCTATAAGCGCAATTTCATCCCGCGCACCACCACAATTTGGAATCAGCTGCCCCCCTCGGTATTACCGGACCGATACGACCTAGGGATCTTCAAAAAAGAGCTTATTCTTTCCTCAAAGGTCGTCAACGCATCTGTTAAACCTCTAGTGTTGCGAATGCCTGTGGACGTTGGTGATCACTTTACATTAGGTGACCCAACTGCTAGTTCGCCTCCTATGCTATAAAAAAAAATCTTTAATAGTTGGACCGATTAAAATTATATTTAATTCAACATAACTAACGGCAACAATTCTTTCATTCATTCTTAACTTTCTTAATATTACTTAAAGCATGTATCACACCACTGTTTTTTGTCTAAGTGTGCGTGCTGTTGACAAAATTTATAGTGCTATACGTGTTTACTTCCCCTCTCTCAAACAATGGCAGAAAAAATTGTACTGTGATCGTTTGTATGGCAAATTCGTGTATGTTTTTCGCATGTTATGTGTATTAGTTACATATCCATAATTTGACGATTCGTTTATATCATAAATTGCGATTTTGGGTTTCAAAGTTTATTTCTCTAAGTTTCACCTTTAACTACTCAAAGAAATTAAAATATGTTAGTATTTTTAGCGTGCTAGCAGCATTTTTATCGATATTTTAAATGTGCGTACATCATGTAAGCCAGATATGAAACGTCCCCTCTAATTTTGTTAATTTTTTTTTACATTTGGCAAATTATCAAAACTATTGTAGTAAAAAGAAGATGTATATTAATTATATTTACTTCAAAACTGCCATTGACATATTTTGTGCATATTGCAGAATCCAAAATAATTATTGTGTAACAATCAGTTCATAGATAATACCTACTCATATAGTTTGTACTTTGTGGATAATACTTTCTCTATATAGTTTGTGCTTAAATACAAGTTACCTCTCATACATAGTACTCATACCTAGTTAAATCTATTGTTAAAGTATATTATTTATTTAGTATTCTAGATACAAAGGCTGTGATATAAATATAGTGCAACAATCATGTCGAATCCTTGGAAGAAAGTTTCTGCGCCCGTAGATACACAAAATCTGTCTGATATAATGTCAGAAGAATACGCTAAAGGACTTCAGGTAAAAGAAGACACGAAGCTTGCAGAGCAGATATCCGAATTTATATCAGATCATCATTCTGTAACAGAGTCTGAAATTATTGATATATCGCCTTTAGTTCTTCAACAAATTGAAGAATCTAATGTGAAAGACACATGTGATTCAGATGCTATTATTGCAAAAGTCTTGCAAAATCAGTTCGATAAAGAGCACGACAACGAAATAAAGCGCGTAGAGAAGAAACGGAATGGGGACGCCAAAGTGTCTATATCGTACGATAACTATCGTTACGTACCAGAGCACCTTATCTATGATTCTGAATCTGATGATGATGATTTTGAGTTCGCTCATAAAAAGGACTGGGATCGCTTTGAAACTAATGAGAAAGAATTTGCCAGCCTTCCAAAACGTGGTTTCATTATGAAAGATGGTGAAATGGTAACGAAACATGACAGTGTTATAAACGGAAGGAGAAATGCTTGCAAAGTAATGGCATTCCCACCAGATGTATGTACCGGTGATGGTGCTGGATTCGACATGAAACTGCCTAACTCTGTGTTCAATCAATTAAAAGAACATTCAAGAATAAATCAAGCAAGGAAAAATAAGATGTTGGATCGTAAAGAAAGTCAGGCAACAGCTGAGATGGGGCTTGACGAAGCAACTAGACTTATACTCTTTAAACTAGTAAATAATGGTCTCTTGGAAAATATAAATGGTGTGATTTCTACTGGAAAAGAATCAGTTGTTTTGCATGCAAAAGCTGACCAATCATATCCTGATTTGGTATTGCCCAAGGAATGTGCAATAAAAGTTTTCAAAACAACTCTTAATGAGTTCAAGACAAGAGATAAGTACATCGAAGCAGATTATAGATTTAAAGATAGATTTTCTAAACAGAATCCGAGAAAAATTGTGCATATGTGGGCAGAAAAAGAAATGCACAATATGGTTAGGATTAAAAAAGTTGGCATAAATTGCCCGGATATGGTTTGTTTGAAAAAACATGTTCTGCTCATGTCATTCATTGGTCGAGACAATAAGCCAGCTCCAAAGCTACGAGATGTTATTTTAAAGCCTGAAAAGTGGCAGAGTGTACACAAAGAGGTAATCGATATAATGCACAAATTGTACAATGTGGGGCATTTGGTGCATGCAGATCTGTCGGAGTATAACATACTGTGGTGGGAAGATAAGTGCTGGTTGATTGATGTGTCACAGTCAGTACAGCCAGACCACCCTCATGGGTTGGAATTTTTACGCAGAGACTGTCGCAATATTATCAATGTAAGTGTTTTTGTGCTTATATTTAAGACACATATATATATTTCATAATATTTTATAAAAGCTAAGAAATATATGTAGAATTATATTCACTATAATATGTTTCTATTGTGTAAAGTTTTGCATTTTATATATTTTTTGTTTTAGTTTTTCATTTTCATATTCACTTTAATATGTTTCTATTGCGTAAAGTTTTGCATTTTATATATTTTTTGTTTTAGTTTTTCGAGAAGAAGAATGTTCCAGGTATTGTGACTGCTGATGAACTTTTTAAATCCATCACTGGCTTTGAAGAGGTAGATGTGAATTTACTTGAAGGTGTTCATACGACCTTTAATGCTTTATCGTCACGTTTTGAAATAGCCCTAGACGATAACCGCAATGCTAGCTACCCATTTGAGTACTGTTGGCAAAAATGTAATGAAATTGAAAAAGAAGAGACCAACGAGGATGAAGATGAGTTTGATGAAATGTGGGAACATTCTCAGCAAAAAAAAAGTTTGGATGTGGCTGCTGATTTTGGTAATGAGGTGCAAGTTAATATAGTGGCCGATAAAATGGTGAATTTTGGCAACACCATTGATATAACCATCCCTAAAACTGATGGAGATATAAATAGTAAGGATATAAAGAAAGAGTCTTAACTGTTATTACTGCAATACTCAAATGGATAACAGAATTATTCTTAAAAGAATATACAAAAGTTTGAATCATAAATATGAGACAAATAAATATTATGTTGGGATTGATATTATTGGTAAAAGCAATTTTTATTACAATTATAAAATTGTCTCTTTGTTTTATTTATCATCAAATTCAACTATTGACATTAGTTAAAATTCATAGACTAAAAATCAACCTTGTACAAAATGTTTCCTTCCTAAAACCTACTTCACTTTACATTGCAGTTACGATTTTAAAGTTAATTTTGATCTAGGATAGACATATTTTTCGTCTAATGGTTTTTTATTTCTTATTGTTTGTTCACAATTTTGGTAAGCTTATAAAGGTCGTTCATTAATCATGAGCACAGAATACATATACACACTACGGAATCGTGAGGTTCAAAAGGGAGGGAGGGGGTCTATATAAAATCACGAAATATCACAGGGGCAGTTTTTGGGCCCTGTTAAATAGTATATATCACATGTATTTATTTTTTTGGTACACATACACATGTACGTACATACCCACGATAAACTACAGGCTAATACATCGAAACGTTACAATAATAATTATTGTATTCTTTAATTTTCTAATCTAAAATTGGATAATACTGAAACCTGAATTTTATGAATATATAAAAAATAGATACAAAATTTTGTAGGTACTAAAAATACCACATGACTCAGGAAGGGGGCGGGGTTTCAAACCTCACTATGCGTCAACAAGAGGGAAGGGGGTAAAAAAGCAAACAAAAACATTCATGGAAGGCCCCTAATGAGTACTTTGGAAACCTTACAGCACATTAAATAAGTCTGGTGATCAGCGATATAACTTAAAAAATTATTAATATTGCAATATTTTTGTTTGTATTTTTTTATTTAAAGCTGAGAATTAGTGCCTATATATAAAATAATAATGAACTAATTAATTCTAAACTTATAAATAATATGATTAAAATCCTGCAGCATATATTTCTCTATTCCAATTTACTTTCAATTAGGGCCTCTAATAAATGTATCTGCTGCGCTGTGAAATACTGTTTTGCGTCCATGGAGATATTGATTAGAGACTGCTTGTCAGAGATGCCACAGGAGATGATTATGGACTGTAGTTTCAGCTTTACATCTGGATTGAATGGCAAACCTGAAATGCAATTTAATTAAAATTACGTCAAGTAACAATGCCGTTGTGTATCGAATGATTGTAAGTTCTTGATGACCCTTTGAGGAGATGGAGGAATATGGGCAGGTCTTATTTTAGACTCTTGGTCTTTGATAGTCACCCAAAAGATGAGAATGCTTGTTAAACAAACAGAAAAGTGGTGGTTGTAGCAGCTACACTGCAGTGTGTACTAAGTGCAGATCATTGTTATAATTCACTTTTATCGACAGTATCTAAGACTGCCTCATGTTTTTTAGGTATGGTTGTGAGGAACCACAAATAAGCACTAAAGTCACTCACTGATGTTGTCCTCGTCATTCAGCAAGTCATCAAACAGCTTCACCAGTGACTCTGGCTTGCCATTTTCATCCGGCTCCACCATCAGCCCCAACAGTACTCTACACACTTGCAACCTGAACACAAATTAAATCAAATTTTAAATATTTTCCCATGTAATCACATTGTTATGAGTATTATTCTTTTTTTTAATTGCGTAGAGAGCGAGGTAAGCATGACCAGTGAAGCAGCATATGCAGACAGTAATTGGATTGATCTGTTCCGTTTTATTGTACATATCATAATTTTATAGTTGCGTTGCCGATTTGATGAGTTGTAGGACTTGCTGATATGCAATCGAATTCAACCGGCATGATAGTGTTAGTACGTCTCGTGCATATGCATATAAGTGCTGATTATACTATAGTGTTTCGTGAGGTTTGTATTTAGTTGGTAGCCTATGGTGGATGAGGTGAAAGAGGGCAACTTATCTACATATAGGAATGTTATGGGTGTGAGCATATTGTCTTTGGTACATGAAAGTGTTGATAACTCACTCAAATAAAACTCTCTCTGGTATGTGGAAGTCTGCATCAATCATGCTGTTAGCTGTTTGCAACGCTGCATCATATTTATCTGTAACATGTTGTAAATGGTTAAAAGCTTTAGATTGAGGAATATCAATGCTAAATTAGGCTAGCAAAAACATTTACATTAAGTCAATCTATTATAGCTCTGCAGAGGCTACTGCTTAGAGGGTATAGTAGGACTTTAACTAGGACTCTCTCTTCTTGATGTTAAAAAATATTTCTATAGTAATACAATATTTTACAAAGCATACAAAATTTTATGAAATTATTGATTTTATAAAACAACAATGCAAGTGAACATTTTATATTTAATTTCATAATAACTATACAGAATATAAGACACAAATCAAGCAGTGTTCACTTTAATATTTACCACTCTCAATCTGGATGTTCATTAAATCTCTCATACACATGAGTTTCATTTTTTTATCAGTCATATTTTCTATGGCTTGTTCATAGTAAGCTATGGCTTCCAACTTGTGATTGAGATCAATTAAATTACGGCCCAGCTCCAAAAGCACTGAGGTACGGATCGGTGATTTGTTTGGATATTTGCTGAGGGTTTGCATGTAACAGCATATTGCAGCCTGAAAAATATTCAAAAAATCATTTTTAATTACTATAAAATTAAAATTATTTCGTTAGACATAGTTCAGAACTCTTCTATTTACAAGACATTAATAAGAATGAAAAAAATTTAAAATTATTATATATATTTAATTTTATTGGCACTTTTTAAATGACCTCTAGTAACAAAATTATTTTGTTTGTATAAAATCAGATCAAAACCTTTGTTTCAAATTTGAATTTTAATCTTGATTTTCAGCAGATGATTCCAGTTGAGTGCTAGGTTTTTTACAGGATTTAATTTGTGTTATATATTTTATTTTTTAGACATGGTGTCTTTTCCTAAATCTGTTACAACCCGGCATTTCACCTTGCAACCTGCTTCTTCTTGGATATTATATATTAAATACTGATTACCTCCAAGTTCTCCCTGTCAGGACTGTCAAACTTCAATGCATATAATTTCTTTTCAGCTTTTATAAATTGTCTAGCAGCAGCATGGTAATGCTCTGCTTCACCCAGTGAGTTACCAGCTGACCCTTCACACTTGGCAGCCCCTATATAAATCTGACCCGCAAATGCTGGCTGTTCTGAATGTTCACATTGAATAGCTAGGGCGATATATTCATTTGTTGCTTCAGAAACATTGGGTTTTCGGAGGAAACGCCTAAAAAGTCACATTACACATGATAAGACAGTGAGCATGAACTGTGGTCGATCAAAATTAATTCAGAATTTGAGGCCTAGCTATAGGGTCTCTACTTAATCTTCTTAATAAATCTTATTAAAAAAAATGTAAGAAAAAACGTATATAAGTGAACGTATTAGAAATAATTACAACACTTACTTTTTAAGTTTAGTGTTTATATTTATGTATCTTTCTATAAAACTTTCGCTTAAATCTGTTGCCATTTTATACTCAAAAGTTTTTTTGTTCCTTGTTATTTTCTCTTGGCTTTTATTTTACATATTATTAAAATAATCTGTAAATGGATACAGAAATTATAAGCCAAAAAATATACACAAACACGTAAACAATTAATGACAATTAACAAACTGTTGACAATTGTATCTTCTTCTTTTATTATTTTAAATATTTAAAATTAAAAATGTGCTATACATTGAATAATATATAGGCTGTGTTAAAAAATATAATAACTATGAGTTTATATGAATTAATCATCTAGGCGTCCATTTAAGGATAATAATAATCTAAATTCTAATTATTACATCAGATCTCTTGAGTGGTTAAAAGATGGATGCAGCTAACATTGACGAAGCTCTGTATTTTTTTCTTACGTAGTAACTAGTACTTAATCTGTGTTTTTTTCGCTCAGCTGGCAATTGACAAGTGACAACTTTTGATATTCAATTGTCAAACTTGTGTGTCAAACCAATTGTATTGACGTGTCTCCTTGTAAAGAATCTTATTTATCGAATAAATCTTATTATAACAATGATTTTTATTTAAAACATAAAATAGACCAAAGTCACATAGACTGACAGAAATCTGTGAAATATGGATTTCCTAAAAAGTGGCTTGAAGACTGTGCTTGGAGCGCCCGAACCGGGCCAACAGCCGTCGGTTGCCGAGACGGTAAAAAAATTCAGATTTCCTTGATCATTGATCAATTACCCTTTCATCTATTTATAAATATTCCAGATGGGCTAATATTCTCGAGTGCAATAGTAGGTGGAAAATATGTCCGAGGTTATTTATATGTCACCTGATATTTTTAACTTTATTTATGATAAGAAGTAATAAATTTAATACATGATATTTAACACCAGGATTTAAATACTTTTAGGTTGAAAGGCTTGTAGAACGTGCAAGCAATTCTACACTTTTGGAGGATCGTCGAGATGCATGTAGAGCTTTAAAAGCACTGTCTCGAAAATATAGATTAGAAGTTGGGGCACATGGATTGGATACACTAAGACAGGTTAGTTATCGTCAGGGCAGGACTATCCATTAAGTGTAGACGTCTACATAGATTCCCACTTTAGTAGTGTGGGCCCTATCCACATAAAAAATCTCTAATAATTATTATTATACTCCCTGTTTGCCACTAAATGTATCATTATCCTCTGGTTATTGATGAGATACAACAACACTTTTTTATATAATATGTATAGGGGGCAAGTAAGCAGTCAGAGCCATTTTCATGACTACCGATGCCCATAGACATCTGCATAGAGACTATAGAAATGCACTGCGCTCCTTTCTTCTCCTACTTCCATGAGCCACACACACCGCACAAAATACGACAGCTCAGCTGTCACTTTATGCTGGTCTCAAGTAAGCAAGAGGTACCTCCCAGGTCGTGCTAACCCGATTCGGCTGCAAAAAGATTGTTAAATTAGGAGTTACTAGTCAACCCTTATACACTATGTTGGGCGTCAAAAAAATATTCAATCATTGTAAAATATATGTTACTTACTGATAATGAAGCTTTCTATTAGCAAAAGAATGGTTAAAAACACTCATACAATACAAGCAAACAAAAAATCTTTCCAATGTAAACAGGGTTCTTTGTAAAACACCGGTTTTTTACAATATTCACAAAAACATTTGTTCTATACTTTGATTATATAATATCTAGATGGAGTGTCGCCCCACAATCAAAAAAAGAATATGAGTCAACAATTATATTATGTAATTGCTTGCACACAGCAAGCATTGTTTTACACTATACATTTACGTCTCTGCATGAATAATAATACCAGCTAAGAGAGAGAGACGAACTTCTTAGCATTCCATGGATTCACCGTGCGGGTGCCGGGTCCATCGTGTGGCAGAGGAAGTAACCCCGAGTAGCCCCGGGACTTGTGATTCCGGGTGTAGGTTTAAGAGGCCTCTTTGTGATGATCATCAACACTCACCTTTACTAAAAATCTCCCATAAATCACGTACAAAAACAGACTATTTAATATGACATTTTTAGGTGATTGTATGTAATATTAATAAAAGTTTTAGTATATTTTATTAAAAAGTTACTTTCTTAAATAAAAAAAAAATGTGTGTGAATATTGACACTCCATCTAGACATAATATAATCAAAGGTTCTTTATAACTTTTCATAATTTTCAATTTCTATTTTTATTCTTGCAGACAAAAATAAATACGAATTTATTTTTTGTCCATTAGTCACATACATTAATCTAGATGGCTTTAGGTAGGAAATTAAAAAAGATAGGGTTGTTCCTCTATTAATTTTTTTTTTCATATTTAAAAAAAATGAACTGAAACAAATGTTACTAAATACATTTTAAATAATGTAAAAAAGTCTACTAAGTCTACATACCTTCCATTTTCAGGAATACACTAAATCACATCTACATCACCAAAATTATGTTATCATTAATTTACAACTCTAATCAATAAAATATTTTTATATACAACAAGATAATTCAATTATAATTTTTCTGCATGGTCCACTCACCACTGCACTGGAATACCAATAACATATTTGTTTTTGTTATTTATAGGTATTAGAACTAGACAGAGCAGATAATGAAACCATTAATTATGCTCTCGATACAATCAATAATATTGTGTCACCATCACAATTTGAAGATGAAGAGAATAAACCAAACATACCCATGAACATTGGTGATCAATTCACAGAAATGTTCATTAAAGATCCTCACAACATACAGTTAGTGCTAGACCTGTTAGACGAATATGATTTTAGAGTTAGACTATCTGCTGTACAACTTCTTATTTCACTCCTAACTAATAGAACGAAAGATATACAAGAGATAATACTTGATAAGCCAATGGGTGTTTCAAAGATGATGGATCTTTTAGGTGATACAAGAGAAGTTATTCGTAATGAAGCCCTACTACTTCTAGTTAAATTGACAAAAGGCAATGCAAATATCCAAAAAATAGTAGCCTTCGAAAATGCTTTTGATAGACTTTTCGAAATAGTATCTAGTGAAGGTTATTCGGATGGTGGCATAATTGTCGAAGATTGCTTGCTTCTAATGTTGAATTTGTTGAAAAATAATAGCAGCAATATTAACTTCTTCAAAGAAGGTAGTTTTATACAGAAGACTGTACCTATGTTTATTATACCTGAAGAGACTGAGGATGTGGGGTGGTCACCGCAGAAAGTGTCCAACGTACATTGCATGTTGCAACTAATACGGACCCTCGTCTCACCGAGTCTTTCAATCCAAATTATATCAAGTTGTCAGAAGATAATGAAAAATGCCGGCCTATTGGAAGCCTTGTGTAATATTTTGATGGCGAGTGGTGTCCCTGCGGATATTTTAACGGAGACGATAAATACTGTTGGCGAAGTGGTCAGAGGTGACGTTAACAATCAGGATTTCATTGGGAACGTCATAGCGCCGTCTTACCCACCACGTCCCGCTATTATCGTTCTCTTGATGTCGATGGTCAATGAAAAGCAGCCGTTTCCTTTGAGGTACGTAATCATATTTTATATTCTTTCACTGTTTTGTAGTATAAGGCTGTGGCCTGGATGCACGCGTCACAAGCGTCCAACGCGTCTTGGTGTATTGCATGGCCGCCTGGCGTCGTGAACAGCGCGCCGCGCGCACCGCCCGCTTTGAACGCTGCCGTCCAGGACGCAGCCCAAGGGGGCAAACAAGCAGTCAAGGAATTCTGATGACTAATGACGCTCATAACACTTACATAGAGGTTATACAGATGCGTTGCTTTCCTTCTCTCTCCATGGACCTCTCACACCGCACGAAATGCGACATCTTAAGCCCAAGAATAATATGGGCATAATTAATTATCTTTGAACTTAACATTATTACAATTAACCTACAGTTATATTTTTCAGATGCGCAGTGCTGTACTGTTTCCAATGCTACCTCTACCACAACGAAATGAGCCAGGCCAGTTTGGTCCAGACACTACTCCCTTCTTCCACGGATGCATCAAGTCTGACCAGCGGTCAAATCCTCTGCGGGGGTCTGTTCTCGTCCGACGTGCTGTCCAACTGGTTTTCTGCTGTGTCCCTGATGCACGCACTGATAGACAACCCCACGCAGAAGGAGCAGCTGCTGCGGGTGCTGCTGGCCACCAACATCGGCAGCACACCCGTGTCTCTGCTACACCAGTGCACTTTGTTGTTGCAACAGACTACTAAACTGCAGTCTAAGGTAAATGAAATATTCTACATATCTGTAGAATGGTATTAGGTACCTGACATCAGACATGCATTTTTTCCTTTACCTGCATCATACAACAAATAAATAATATTGCAATTAAACATAAAATAAGAAAATGCCATACATTTATCTCCCAATAGTTTTTTTTATTAAAATACCCACTTTTTTGGGTCTTCTTGGTCAACAAGTTGATTATAATCATTTTTATATTGAGTAGAATCGAAATCTCCGTGACTTGACCGAAGAAGATGACAAAGGTTTTTAAGATATTTTTAATACTATTTTATGACTTCTGTAGCTTTCTAACGTAACCTCATATATATTCATCATATTTGGTAGGTACTAACTTATTATGTTTTCTCTAAACACCAATATTAGCATTAAAGGTACAAGTCCGAGACGGTCGACAACCACACACCGCCGGCGAAACATGCATCTATGAAATCGACGCCGCGGCTGCCATCCGCATGTCGCCGCGCTCAGAATCAACTTCATAGAGGTTCATACAAACTAGTGGTGTCGCCCGTGGCGTGTGGTTGTCGCCGGCGGTCTGCTGCCCATCTCGGACTTGTACCTTAAAGTTTATCTCCCGCTGCTTGCAGGTAGGTCTGCTGATGCTGCTGTCCGTCTGGATGAGCTACTGTCCGGCAGCGGTGAGCGCCTTCCTGCAGGTGCCGGGCGGGGTCAGCTACCTCGTCAACCAGACCTGCTCAAACGAGCACGACGACACCGAGTCTCTGCTGCAGGGTGGGTAGCAGGGCCGTTGTTTGAGACAAACTTTTTAGCATTCCATGGATTTTGAGGCAAACTTCTTAGCATTCCATGGAGTCACCTTAGCGGAGTCGTATTTTGACAGGGGGAGACAAACTTTTAACATTTCACGGATTCATCATGCTGGTGCATGCATGAAAAGAGAGTGAGAGAGAGTGAGAGAGTGAGACAGGAGGCTTGTACTCTGTATGTTGGTTTAAGAGCCCCTTGATGGATGGTATACAACAATACTTATTTTACCCTTCCTATCTACTAATAGGGTGGCAAGTCGGCAAAATCACCGTACCCTAGACACAGTACAGTGTGCACAGGTGCAACATTACAATTAAGGCCCCTGCCTCGAATCTTGCGGGCAGCGGAGCGGCGACCCTCGATAACAGTGGCGTGGGGGGATGCTGAGTTACCCACCCCGCCCCCGCGCGGCCACCACTCCTGCTTCGGTGCCCGCAAAATTCGAGTCAGCGGCCTAATAATTTCTATACATTAGGACCTCCATTTATATAGACTTGTGATGTGCAGGTCTCTGCGCGTTCCTGCTCTCGATCTGCATCCAATTCAACGATGACAGCGTGTCGGCGCACACGCGCGGCGCGCTGCGGCAGCTCGTGGCGCGGCGTGTCGGCGCGGAGACTGTCCCCGCGCGGCTGG
>LUGF01030133.1:201616-225781 GCA_001625245.1 Calycopis cecrops
CTCGTGCAGCACAACCGCAGCTTGCAGGTGAACATTGTGTCAGGTGTGCTGGTCTAGAGCCTCTCGCTGGAGGGGGGCGGAGCGGACGAGCTGGAGAGCTACAAGAGCCTCATCCGGTAGCAGGACGCGTGCCTGCACGAGCTGCTGCAGCAACTGGACAGCCTCGTGCAGCACAACCGCGGCTTGCAGGTGTGGTGATCATGTTCTCCATCGCCGGATCCAGGTGGCGGCTTAGAAGGCCCCTTAAGGCCCTTAAGATCATTTTTGAACCAAAAGGGGACCTTCTAAAGGCCAGAGCTTAATCCGCCGCTACCTCCAGGCGGATGTCGGTTAAGGTAGCCATCTTGACCGACACGATCGGAAATATCTTTCTCGGTCCTATCTGAGACTCAAAATCGAGAGCTAGCTAGACAACAAGACAAAGGAGACGGTCCAAAATTGTATGAGCCCTGGGTGTACTCTTGTACAGTTAATGGCATAAAGGAAATACAATTTGACCAACATTTGCATAGTTTAAATCATGGATACGTCTTTATTTCAGACGCCCAATAAATATAATCTTTCCACATTATGCAACTCTATGACAATAATAACAATGGCGTCTTGCTTAGAACTCTGACGTTGACGTATCTGTCAAACAATTGACATTGCAAGTCCATCAATCGGCCTCGAATTACAGCATTTTTAAAGTTAAATATAAATAAAGTATTTGATTTTAAAAATACTGTGATCAAACAATGATGATGTAACCTCATGGGATAAACTTTTTTAGTATCACAGAATAATATAACACTTGTGTTGAAACGCGCCATCTTGACAAGTGATGTCATTTAAAAGTAAAACTTGAATTTTTAGATGTTTCGTGCATTTTATTTCGTGAGTTCAACGAACTTAATGTATTTTTTTTTAATTCTATGTATTTTTCTTTATTTATTGTTATCTGTACAAGAGTACACCTGAAATGGACCGACTCCTTTACGGGAACGTAATGTGTTTGTACTGTGTTTGTACCACTGATCTGTATAAATGGATAGCTGATAATGTAGTTCGTCAGCGTCGCCATTTTAATTAACCTAATGTGACAGTTCATAATGTCGATAGCGTTTCTTGATTTTATCAATTCAAATTTTATTTCGTTATTTTAACGCCTTAAAGATATTATTTACCTTTTCATATTTTTATTATTTTGATTTCCAAATAAGGCCTCACGTGAACATGATTATAATAAGAGATAGTGAGAATAATAGAAGATACCGCTCTTTCACGTATTACCGCTTTTAAAGTGATTGCAATGCTATCGTGTATCATGCGGTTTGTAAGTAGCTGGTAGCCCATTGGGAGGGATAGGCAGCAGTAGTAGGAAATGTCTCAGATTGCTTGTTTGTTATGTTATATATAAACAATTTGCATGGTGCTTTTTCAGAGTACCCTAAACGAGTCAATATCGGCCAACTCACTCCTCAAAGACGAGAACACGTTGCTGAAAGCACAAATGTCGGCCAACCACCACCAGCCATTAAACACACCCATTCAGCCGGATCCGAGGTTAGCAGAAAACGAGGAGAAAGTGCAGCAGTTAAGTGCCGAAGTGACCAGGCTTAATGAGGAGCTCGCCGCTGCGCGGGAGAGAGAAAAAATCGCCAACGAAGAGACGGAGAAGGTCAAGAAAGACCAGGACGACTTGTTAGAGCTATTGGCTGATCAGGTTAGTTCTTTTTTCAAATTTTTGTTTTGTCTCTTTCGTATTGTGGTTTACGACGGAGACAGAGCCCTCACTCGCTAGGCCTAGGGTCTAGTCTGTCACGCCAATTAGTGACTGACATATGAACTCAACTTGCATATTTTCATTTGACGTTTATTAGCAAAAACTAAAATTTATACGAAAATATAATTTCAATATTAAAATTTAAATGTCAATATGATGTGCAATTCTTTTGACTAAATTCAGCTAAAGTGCTGCCGCTGTCTTTATTGCATGATCCCTATAATATTATTCGCGTCCATGTTAAAACGACCCTACAGCCATTAATTTTATATAGCAATATAACTAAAGCAATATAATCAATAAATTGTTACAGGATATGAAATTAAACGAATACAAAATGCGGCTCGTGTCACTCGGGCAAACTGTCGACGACGATCCAGCGCAGGAAGAAAACCTCACTTAGTGGCTAGCGACAATTTGACTTAGTGGCATTGAATAGTGGAAAAGTGTGAATGGGCTGTCTAATATGGAATATTATTAATTATGAAAATAATTGAATCTTGACAAAATATGTAAGCTGTGACGTAAAAAAATAACTTTTTTTTCTTACATATAACATGCACAAGTATTAATTTGTCTCTATATCCTTTTACTGTGGGACCAAAGAGGACAAACTACACAATACGATAGTAAAAGAACTTTATGATACAATATGGCCGCACAAGTATGAAATATAACTGTCAAACGTGACAACGTTTTCGCGCGCATCAATTCGTCTAAATGACAATCTTCTTTGTTTTTTTTAACAGTGGTGACTAACTGAAATATAATGATTTTTTATTTATTTATTTAACAAGCTTGCCATCTGAAACGAAGGACTTGATAACTAAATAAACCGGGTCAGAATCCGTCAAACCTAAGTTATTTTATTTTACTGTCTCATTACAATAAAACTTAAATCATTAATTAGTAAGGAGTAACGTACAAGCCTTAACTCAGGACTTGGGACATTGATAAGTGTTCCTTAATCTTTATTTGTGAGATGGCAAAAATAACGTTGTAAATATTATATTTCTTTGACCAATTACTTTGTGTGATAAGTGATAACAACCGTCATCACTTTCGTTACAACTATTGTTAATATTATTTGACATTTTATAGAAATACGTAGATTCTTTTAAGTATTAAAATACTTATTTGCAGTCCCAAAATTGCAAATTGTTGTTATTTTTTCTTGTTTAACATAGTATTAAGTTGCAACCGAAGGTCACGAAACTAGGTTTTTGTTATATTTTTAAGATATATCCAAAATTATATAAAAAACGACTGAATACAGGCTCTTTAAAGTTAAAAAAAACTGGAATGTGAAAAAAAATTAAATTGAAAATAGAATCCTTTTCTTTTAAAAAGTAACTGAAGTATTAATTTAAACAGCCAGTACCTAGTAATATTTAAGTTTATAACAACACATATACAAGAGTTTATGATTCACTCTTTGTTTCTAGGCATCAAGTTACCGTTAATTTTAAAAGAAATGTCTGTATGTATATCTATAATTACCTATATTAAATAGTTTGCTTCTTACTATGTTTTATTTTCTTCTAGCATTAATTACAAATTATAATGATAATATAACAATACTTGTGGTCACACGAGTCTAACACCTCCGTGGTAAGTAAGTACCGTACGTGCTTGTGTTACAGACAATCAATATATAAAAAACTTAAAGGTGACATAGTCATTTATCAACGTACAGCCCAAACTACTGGACGGATCGGGCTGAAATTTGGCATGCAGGTAGATGTTATGACGTAGGTATCTGCTAAGAATTAAGGATTTTTAGAAATTCAACTCCTAAGGGGGTGACATCACAGGGTGTTGAAGTTTATATGGATTTCTTAGAAATTAAACACGGGTGAAACTGCGGGGCACAGCTAGTGGTAATATATTTTGCGTATTAAGATTTGTGGACTTTACACACCTTTAAGATTTATATTACAACATGCGTATTAAAATACAAAACCAAACCAAAAAGGAAATTTTGTCTCTTAATTTAGCAAATGTGAATAGATTTTCCACTCTAAAATTTGTCTGCCACGCGTGCGCATGACATTCTTATGACCTGCGCAGACGAGGGACCTTTGTCCGCTAAAATAGAACGCGTACAACTGTATGGAGCAACGCAAAAGGGGAAGAGTACCGCGTACAAAAAGTCCCCCGAATAACCGAGGACATGCAGAGAGCGAACCGGACCAAAGTACGCGACGGTCCCCGAAAAAAATAGAACTCTAGAGACTACGCGAAGCAAGGCACACGGTGGGCTTTAGTCCGCGTTGTATGTTCGAGAGTGAGGTACGTTCCGGGCAACATCATATACCGTGTGCGTTGAGTACGCAGTAAATCTGCGGGGAACTTTTATTTGAGACGCGGAGAAAACTCCCTCGTCTCGCGTAGACCATTAAGGAATCTTAAATAATCATTACACTCCTCGCCCTCGCCAAAGCAGTCTTAGGGAATTTTTCTAAGCCATCTCTCCCCTCTCTGCATCGGAACGATAAATCGCTGGCCCATACACCCAAAGAGAAAGCCGATCTCCTGGGCTCTCTTTTTGCGTCCAACTCCTTTCTGGACGACCAGGGAACTACACCGCCTACTATCGCACAGTGTAGTTACTCGATGTCGGACATTAAGTTCCGACAGAACGCAGTGCGTAAAGCACTTCTTTCCGTGGACGTTCACAAGTCGAGTGGGCCCGATGGCATCGCACCGATAGTGCTGAGGAAATGTGCTCCGGAGTTGGCACCGGTCTTAACGCGTCTTTTCCGTTACTCTTACTCTGCTGGCATTATCCCGAGCTCTCGGAAGACGGCTTTAGTGCACCCGATCCCAAAAAAAGGCGAAGGCTCCGATCCATCCAACTACCGACCTATTGCGATAACTCCCTTGATTTTCAAAATTATGGAACCCATAATCAACTGCCAGCTTCTGCGACACTTAGAAGATCATCGAATAATTAGCGACCGCCAGTATGGTTTCCGCCGTGGACGATCAGCCGGTGATCTTCTAATTTACTTATCGCATCGTTGGGCGAAGGCAGTTGAACCCAAGGGGGAGGCATTGGCGGTTAGTTTGGACATAGCGAAGGCCTTTGATCGGGTATGGCACAGAGCGCTCCTTTCAAAGCTTTCTTCATACAGGCTTCCTGGGAAATTATGCGATTGGATCACCAGTTTTTTGACAGATCGCAGCATCAAAGTCGTTGTCGACGGTGCATGCTCAAATCTTCAACCTGTCAATGCTGGTGTTCCCCAAGGCTGTATTCTCTCCTACGCTGTACTAGCGGCCTTCATTGTTATGCAGATGAAAGCACCGGAGATGCTTTATATACTGACTGCTCCAATATTTCCCGGGAATATGTCACCGAGTATCGGAACAAACTTCTGTCTGAAGTCGAGGCATTATTGTCCAAAGCCTCAGAGTGGGGCCGACTAAATTTAGTCCGCTTTAACCCCCAGAAGACACAAGTTTGCGCATTTACCGCACAAAAGTCACCCTTTGTCGTATCTCCTCGCTTTGAAAACTCACCCCTGAAGGCCACTGCTAGCATCGGAATACTAGGAGTCAACATACGAGCAACGTTCAGTTCCGCGGTCATTTGGAATCTAAGGCTAAACTTGTCTCAAAGAAGATGGGTATACTCAGTAGGGCTAAGCAGTACTTCACACCAGCCCACCAACTGCAACTCAACAAGGCGAAGATCCGCCCGCATATGGAGTACTGCTCCCCCACCTTTGTGCAGGGGCCCCGAAATATCAGCTAGATCCATTTGACCGTATTCAACGTAGAGCGAATCGAATCGTTGATGACCCTGTTATTTCCGGGTAGCTCGATCCTTTGGCCCTACGGAGAGATGTCGGTTCATTCTGCGTCTTTTACCGTATTTTCAATGGGAGTGTTCCGAGGAATTGTTCGGTTTAATACCAGCAGCTGAGTTCCATCATAGGACATCGCGACAGAACTCAAAGTTCCATGCCCACCATCTCGATATTCCTAAATGTAGTACTGTGCGGTATAAACGCCATTTTTTACCGCGTACAACAAGTACTATGGAACCAGGTCTGCCTTCCTCGGTATTTCCTATCCGATACGACTTAGGGATCTTCAAGAAAAGAGCATTCCTCTTCCTTGAAGGTCGGCAACGCGTCTGCAAGACACCTAGTTTTACAGATGTCTATGGGCGGCGGTAGTCACTAACCACCTGCTCGTTTGCCCCTATATCATAAAAAAAACACTGTTGACAACCAACAATTTTCCATACCTATCAGAATGAGTTCCAATTTTGTCGCAAGACTTCAGTCTTTCAGTGGCGCGGACTCGACTAGCAGAGCATCATCATATTTTCTTTGTTTCGTTATAACATATTATAACATCAGTCAAAATCTGTAAAGGACAGGGATGGATGTTTATCCAATAAAACCATTTAACTCCACAACTCATAGATGTATTTATTTGCTTCCATTATAAAGTATATTAATGTAGGCTTATGTGTTTATTGCTTACAGTGTATCTTTAGACAATACAGACGGAAGTTGGAATGCAAGATAATGATATATAACAAATTACAGTATACAGCCTTATGCAGAGATCAACAAACATTCATGGTTCCTACCTACGTCGAAATTTCTCACTTTCGTGTCTTGTCTCTGTGCAGCGGGAGGAAATTTTATTCCCCATTAAAGGATTTTTTTCTCCAACCCAATCCAAAAGTAGGAACTTTCACCGTAGGTAGAAAAAATGTCATGCCCAACACGGGAATAAAGAAATGTAGCACCCCTCTATGGTGGCACAATATACTTCACATTCTTCTTGGCAACGAAATCAGACGTTCAGTCAAATTTACCACTAAAAGTGTAATAGAAAGAAATATATAAATAAATTATGTATAGAAAGGAATTTCTTTTTGTATATATAATTTTATGATAACCTAAATACGACTGTTATACAAGACTAACAGAAAGCTCAGCTTCAGAAGGCCTTGCGAGATATTTTGATATTTAACATTTAGGTTTCAGATTCTAATCATACTTATGAAAACATGTTAAGTGTATCTTGTACATTAATTTACAGATAAATACAAGGTTGATGTATTATAATAATTTCGATGGTTTCACGCGTTTTGCCATGCTGCATGGCAGCCGAATCGGGCCGGCACGACCGTGTAGGTACGTCTCGTGCACATGATATCAGCTATATCATGTGGACGAGACGCTGCTGACATTTCGTGCGGCTCGTTGCTTATTTGCCCCATCAACTATAAAAAGCCAAGTTCCAACTGGCGGTACACAGAAATGCTGGTCTTATATAAATTGTAATACATATTTTACATTTAAATCTAAGTAATAAATAATTAATCAATACTAAACTTAATTTAACAAACACTAGTGGCCTGCGCAGACGCGGTATTTTAGTCCGCGGTATTTTAGTAAAAAAGTACGCTCCGCGAATAAAAGCTCCCCCGCAGATTTACGGCGTACTCAACGCGCACGGTGTGCGAACATTTGTTGTTCGGCACATACCTCACTCTCGACCTCACAACGCGGACTAAAATCCTCCGTGTGCGTTACTTCGCCTAGTCACTAGTTCTATTACTTTCGGGGACTCCCGCGTAATTTTGTCCGGTCCACTCTGCATGTCCTCGTTCATTTGGGGGTTTTTTTGTACGCAGTACTTTTAATCCCTCGTTTGCGTTACTCCATACAGTTGTAGTCGTTCTATTTTAGCGGACAAATAAGTCTGCGGACTAAAATCCCTCGTCTGCGCCGGCCATGAATAAGTAACACCAATATATTAGCTAGACTAAATCTAAGAAACTTAGTGCATCTCGCCCTAGCACTAACTCATTTCTTTATAAACTCAGATTAGATTACACAAAACGTGTAAGTGCACCCCTAGGGGAGCCTTCCCCTTGTTATCATATTAATATTATTATATTATATTTCATTAATATAATTGAATATAACGAAATGGGAATGATATACCTAAGGGGAGCACTCCTCTAGGGTCTACACCGGAGTTTCCCAATCTTTTCTTGTCCAGGGGACACCACTTATATGTTATTCTCGATAGCAGGGACCACAACGTATGTATATTAAAAATTCTCACTCACTGCACGGCAACCAACAGCATACCGCCTTTAAATTTAAAATCATTCCCGAACCATATTTTTACTTCTGCAGATGATTGAGGGGAAAGCATCTGCGTATACTTTGTGCTTTCTATGGTCATTATGATGTCTATGGATGTGGGTAGTTATCAAAACTACAACTGTTCTTTTGTCTCGTACCAAATGAAATTTAGAAGTTTTCCTTTATTTCTAAATAGTTAATGCAAGACAAAGTTGTATAAAACTGTGGGCTTATGTCTTCTACGAGCCGCATCTAAGTAAATAATGACGAATTTTGTTTCATTTACACCACTAATTTAAAACCGTTAATAATTATAAATAAAAAAGAATATCTCAAATTTGAGATAAATACTTATCAGAACTTAAACAAATAATTGTATAAGTTCCTTGATCACTGATAAACATTCTGAGTAGTTTTTGAAAACTTGGAAAATGGCCCATTCAAGAATTTTACATTTTAGTTTTTTTCGAAGTTCATTCTTATAAGTTTCACTTAAATTAAAATAACACTTAAACTTAGTTTGAATAGGTACCTACAGAAATTGACCTATTACAATTATAATCCCTTAGAAGAAATATTCATTTTATTATATTAAGTATGATTTAGTACTACTTATGACAATAAAACCTCGATAGCTTTTAATTTAATGATTAGGTACTGAAAATGTTTAAATTTAATAGTTTTTACTTACGTTAAGCGTCAGTTACGTAATGAAACTAATTTGGTTTACATACATATTTTAAACCATTCTATCCCAAAGTGAACGATAACGCCCCCTTGTGAGCGCTGGAGGCCTAGTAGGGTGGAGGGCGGTAAGGGACATAGATTATGAGTTATGACTAATATAATATATTAGGTTTTTAAGGTGACAAAAATGGCAGACGCTACAAAAAACTGATTTTCAAAGTGTTCGTTGGACGATATAAGTTGGTTACCTCTTCTATTAAACATATATACATAGAAATTTGACTATGAAAATTTTCTATACAATACCTTTCTATAATTAATAGTATAGAGATCAGTGATCTAAGTGTTAAGTGCCAAATCGTGCAACAGCTTGAGCTAAGTATCCTTCTTTTGGAGAGTAGAGATTTTTTTATAATAAGTAGTCGATTAAATAGGTGGCGCCACTGACAATTAATTAATATTATATTTTAATTGGCTAGAGATTTATGTTGGCGCCACTGGTGTTATCGCTGGATAAATTTTAATTGTTTCTATTCTACAATAGCGCCATTTTATACTAGTTTTGAGTGTAAACCCTATTTAAGACAAACCTACTTCTCTATCTCTTACATAATTATAATATTGGTATATTATTAGTGTAAACAAGTCAGAAGCAACATTTACATATTCTCGATACACAGACACACAAATCACCCGTCTTTTTCCTTCATTTACATCAGCATCTGGAAATTGAGAATATTCCAGTTAGTAGTGTATAACATCATATTGTGAATTTCACTTTTTTGAAAAATGTATTTTAATAGTTTATGATGTGTTTGATTGTAATAATAATTAATAATAATTCTCAACCCAACATCATCTTCAATTACGTCATAACATCATAACATCATTAGAAAATTCTTATCACATCATGTACCTACCTCATTCACCAAATATTATTTAGGATGCCTGTACCCAAATCAGTAAACCGACAAAGATTCGAGACAAAGTGATTTGAAAATAATAATAATAAACATATAGGTTTGATATACCTCTGCCGAGGGTAAGAAGGGTCAGACACACGATAACAGCTTTATAAGTCAATGTGAGGCATTATTTTTATGTGAGTATTTAAAAATATAGATGAATTGCATTCGTTTCAGTGTGTGGATCTTTCCATTGGGTACCCCAACGAATTTGGACCAGACCTATACAGCCACAATACAGCGTCGTACTACCTCTTCCTAATTAAATAAGTATAATTACTTGATGTCCTCCCAACTACGTGATGGACAGGTACAGAGCGAGCCCAAGTAGCGCCAGCAGCACGAGCAGCACAACACCCAGCACAAAGCGCTCCTGCAGAGCTCGCATCATCATGGTCTTCATCAGCCGAGTGGACCGGTTGAGTTGCTCATCAGTCTCTCTCAACTAGAAATGTCAATTTGGGAGATATTATTCTCTATATGATATGCGTTGTACACTCTTAATAAAAAACATTTGTGATATAAATGTATGTTTGTTGGCCTATAGCAGGGGTGGCCACTGGCCAACTTTTTCAGGCTAAGATGAACCCATTCCAATGATACCCTATGGGTATGCTATCTTTTAAATTTATCTTGATATTGTGTATTGGTAGGTTGCGATCCACTTGATCATACACCATCCCTGGTTTACACTATAAACAGTCACAATTTGATGACTACTAGTGTTTCCAAATTAAGGATATTATTATTTAAAAGTTATATAATGATGTATAAATTGTAAATACAGTGGGAAAGGTAAAATTTAGTCAAAAAAATTGTATATAAGTACTGAACTGAAAACTTTTGTATATTTAAATAATATAGAATAATGACATACCCTGCCTCGAGATCTCTGAATTGTTTCTCTTTGGGAATTTAAATCTTGCAACACTGTGGCACCTATTTGCTCTGTCTCCAGAATAACCCGATAGCCCTCGGTGAGATTCTTTCCTGATCTTTCCAAACTCTCTGTGTTATCCAACAGTTTACGATGCTGCTCATTTGTCGTTGACCAGTCATCATATTCATCATTGTCAATGTTATCTGAAATTATGATTATTATTATTAATTTTCTCAGTTGTTATGGAATTATTGAATGAATGCAAAGTTCATGTAAAGTCACTGAAGATTTGTGATTACTTCTTTTACAGTCTATTTTATTATCTTACATATCTAATATCTGTGTCCATTTTAGTAACTGTTTGTAACTTACAAATAAGTACAACATAAACCAAAAATTACACATATTATCCACTTGCACTTGCACTTGCAAAGTATAATTGTTTTGTTTGTGTGTTTTTGTGTGTTGTTTGTTGGCTATTAAAGAGCTAAACTTTAATACTTGTTTTATGAGAAATCTTTTATGTAATTTCAAGCACAACATGGCCCCTCTAGCTTGGGTCATATAGCATGGCAGTAGCACTGGACATTACAAAAAACAACATCAACCAAACATCTGTAGTTACTAAAAGCCAAATTTAAACTTACAAGCAACTGAATTAGTGCTAACTCTTCTGTATTCTTCCTTCACTCTTTCCAATTCTGCTCTATAAGCTGACACACGGGAACCTGCTCCAGAACCTCTATACTCTAGTTCCAACTGCTCCAGCTGAAATAATTCAAATATTTTTCACATGCAAATCAAAAATAGTGCAATTTAAAAGTGGTAGATGTAATTTTTGACATACAAAAAGTAATTTTTAAATTTTTATTTTGAATAAAACTTTTTCATTTCATTTATTGCATAATCTTTCAAAAAAATCTAATCAAGTTCAATTAACTACAGGAATGTGGTTATATCTACAGTCAACAATAAAGTTAACAACTACAATCTAATCTAAACATCAAAATAAACATTTATACAAAATGTGTTTTTAGATTGAAACCCAGCTCAGTACAGAGAATTTCAATTGTGTATGTAAAATAGGATATACTGATCAGCTTGTATATTATATCTACTTCTATATCATATTTTACAGAATAATGTTTTATGTAATTTATAAAATTTAAAAGATATATATGATTCTGCTCATTATTTTTTTTTCTATTCTTTTCAACCATTACATTATATTACAATACAACCGATAAAAAAGATCATAATATTACAAGTTTAATTAAAATTATCATCTATTTGCCTACATATTAATATTGAATCTTTTACATAAAAGAACATGGTTCCATGTAGTTATATTAAAAAATACTTGGTATTAATTTATACATGGGTCGGTATATAATGTACTTAATAAAATAACTCCCCTGACTGAGTTTTAGGGCATTTTTTTGATATTTTCGTGCGAAAGTCGACTTGCAAAGATTGTGACTATTATAATTAAAAACTAGGTACTTACCAAATCATTAGCCTCTTCAAAATTACTCCGAATCTCTTTAGTCAGCTGTTCACGATCCTCTACAAAAGTTGCAAATATTAAACGCGTGTCAGTTTGTCCATAACAAAGTACAATTATTTTAATGTGGAAACAAGGAGAAATATTTTACCATCATTAGTTGATTTCAATCTGCCTATTTTCGCTGTAATATCAGCTGTGAGAATAGAATATTGCTGTTCATATGATTGTATTAATGTAGCCATATTTAAGACTTGTCCTTTTAATATGTCCCAGTTTAAAGATATGTGCACCAATTATTGAAACATTTTATAACTACCACATAAATAAAGTATAAAAAAATTATGTTCATCACTTGCAAACCCAATGAAATATAAAAATTTGTCAAAAGTCAAAACATTAATAATGACATTACATTGTCATTTGTCCATGATCACTGTCATTGTCAACAGTCAATCTTGATATTTTTTATTTTTTTATTAGATCTGGGTTCTGACTTCTGCTTCCATACGACCCACAGAGCAAAGTAATATACTGATACGACATACACCCTTTTTAAATAAATGTATAAATATTTTATGGTAGAAAAATATGATCACGATAGATGTTACAATTAGTAATAACCATCGAAGACTATAATAATTTATAACAGATCTGAAAAGCTTGCTAAATGTATAACATGATAACATGTGTCCTTAACTAACATAATTCAAAGCAGATCAGCATTTCTACCTACAGATGAATTTGAAAGTCGTACAGAAATCTTCTTTTTGAAATGAAATTAATTAATATAAATCTAGATTTAAATGTTCAATGGTAAGTAAGGTATAAATGGAGAGTTTTATAGAAAACATACATACATGAACTCTTCTTGAATGACTTCATGATGGTATAAATAATATTGTTTATATTTATAATTAAAATTTATAGTGTTTGAAAACTCTTAGATCTATGATTTTATCTTTAGAATGAAAACTTTTAAATAAAAAAATATTGGATATTGATAGTTTGAAAGTAGCAACACTATGAAATGCTTGGGTTGACCATAATGAAAAAGATAAATAGTTAAATATTCTGAATTCTGCCAAGTGCAAGCGAACAAGTGCTTTTTTATTGTTCGAACAGGTGTTACACAGTCCGTATTATTAAACAATAATGTTAGAAGAGAAATTATGCATAAAAATAGATAATGGTATTTGGTTCATGCATCAAAATGTAGTTTTAACAGGAGTTTATCATTGATAAAGTGTTAATGCGAGCCTATGATTGTGACAGAACGCTGAAATTTTAAAAAGTTTCGTTGGGTACGTATCGACTGTTTCGCAAATATTGACGAAATTATAAAATACACAATACTTGTAATCTAATCAAATTTGTATTTTTCATTTTATATGATTAAAATATATTTTATAGACATTGATTTCTCGATAATTTATCGTTATTATAATATTTTTAAATTATTTCGTTTTTATTTGTTTACAGAAAAATGTCTCGTACTTTCGATGAAGATTCAGGGAGAAGTTCTTGCTCTGCTGCTTCTATCACACTAAGTCCTACTACAGAGCACCATGTAAGAAGTAATTCCCAGAACGTTAATATGGAAATATTTAAATCCCATGAAAAATTATCACATCTTAAAGTTAGTACTCAGCCAAGAAGCCGACTGAGCCTTATGAAGTCACCAGATGAGAAAGATCCATTCCCCAGTTGCAGAGCTCCCAGACAAAAGAGAAATGCTATTTTCGACCTGTTCAATCCATCAAAAATAGGCGGCTTAAGCCATGCACAATCCACACATAACATTATTTCTAGTACACAGTTGGAGCCAGTTTTACAAACCAATGCAGTTTCACTATCAGCCCTCACTGCCGACGAAGGTGAAAACAAGGAAACTTTCCTCAACAAAGTATTCAGAAGAGGCAAACCAGTGCAAAGAGCTGCATCAAGGTTGTATAAAGCAGACAATCTTAAAGGTAGAGAAAACTGTACGGGACCTGAGTTTATAGTGAGGGCTTCTCAACCTGTTAAGCATCTAGACTTGACACTTTCAGCAATTTGTGAGAAAAGAATAATTACTATTGTTCTATTAAATGGCCAAAGAACCCAAGTGCTATGTGATCCAATATTTATAACAGCAGGACAAATATTTGAAGGTCTTGTCAACAGTGAGAAGTATGAGCATAATTTTATGCTAGGTATAGCCATTCTTATAGGAGGTGATTTTGTGTTTTTACCAGATGATTACAAAATTAAAAAGGTTGCACCAGATGCATGGTCCAAGACAAATGTAAAAAAGAATAAAAGTCTAGAAGAAAATGTATCCCTTACATTGTTTCTGAGGATAAAGTTCTTTTTGCCAAAAAATATTTCTAACAACATACAAGGTGGCGAGTGGAGGTACAGAGTATACTTGCAACTTAGAAGAGCTACAGTGGAGGGACAAATGATCTCAACCATGCAGAACCTCATATTATTAGCTGGATATGCTTTGCATATTGAATTTGGTGAATTTTCATATAGAGAACATGGTACAGCAGATTACTTCCTATTAGAGCACTACTTACCAGAGTTTCTTATCACAAATGAAATGGCAGATGTAAAATTACGCATGAAAAGGGCTCATGAGTCTAGGCGTGGATTGGACAAAAATAAGGCTATTATTAACTATATTACATTGGCACAAACTTTTCGTGATTATGGTGCCCACTTCTACTCGGCAGTTTGGGCTACAAGAGATGGATTTTGTAGAGAGATTTGGCTATCTATTGGACCTAGAGGAATAACTCTATATTCGAGAAACAACCCTGTATTTGAGGAGACAACTATAAACTCAAACCGTATTGTGCTACAAAGCTTACCATGGCATCACATACACACATTCTATTACAATAAAAAGACCCTTTACATAATGCCTAATGCATATTCTGGATTGTCAAAGATAGGCATCAAATATAAACTTAAAATGACAGACAATAAGAGTTATTTCACCTTCTGGTTGGCTTCACTGCATCATAGATTGTATTTAAAGTTGTATGCAAAGGAAGACTTCATAAATTATTTATCAAGTGAATTGAATTATCCATTGAATAATAGTCCTAAGAAGGTTGACTGTAGTAACTATCAAGATAGTTATAACTTGGCTGTCAGAAATCCAGTACGGTCAAGGAGACCTGTTAGGAGAAGGTTTAAAATGGATTTCTTTGGAGATAAAAAGATGCAAAATAAAGAAAATCATAATCCTGATACAGAGGAATTGCTAAAAAGAATTCTTCTCCCACATTACAATCAAGACACATCATGTACCATCAATTCTAATAGTCAGATGAACTCTTCAAATGAGGGATTGTCCTCGTCTGAGAGCAGTTTACCAAGGAGGCATGGTGTAAAAATGGGAACAAGAGTATTTAATGGTATGAAAAGTACCAGAGATGGACAATACTCCAGTTCTCCCAGAAAAAACTTCCCCATCAAATCTGAAAATGATTTAACTACTGCACACAGTGATTCGGATGAGCTTAGCTCTGAACAGAAGCAATTTTACAACGTAAACAGTATGGACTTACTTCCTGAAAGACCTTACAGCCAAAACAAATCATCTGCTCCTTCAGCTTATGTTTTAGAATCTCCAAAAGCCTATTCCGATGCTTTTAATTATAATGAAACAATGCATGAATCTAGTATTAACACATCCATATTTGAGAGGTTGGACAATATGGAATGCATACAGGGAGAAAGGGTATTTGTTACAGCAGTTTTAGAAAGAGATAAAATGAATGCCCTTGGATTACAAGTTGCCGAAGGATCTGATGGCAATGTGTACATAAAATCTATAACTCCCGGTGGAGCAGCTGATCTTTGCAACAAGCTTATTCCAGGTGATCAGATTATATCAGTAAACGGGCAAACACTTTTGAATCTCAAGTATGACATGGCATTGAACATGTTGCAATCAGCCCCCTCTAAAGTGGAACTGATTGTGTTACAGAATGCCTCAAAGTACAGGGATAACTCAACTTCTGAGGAATCTCATAATCAATCTAAATCAAAAAGGGCAAGTGTTACCAGTGGTTTAGATATGGAATTAACAGATGACGAATTATTAAATGAAGAAGCACTAAAAACTATTTATGCGTTAATAAGATTGACAAAAGATAAGGTGATCAGTAAAATGAAGGATAAGTCTAATAGGCAAAGTAATCCAAACTTGAGCAATTTACAAAAATGTTACTCGGAGAATATAGTATATGAAGATATCGGTATCCAAGAAAATTTACCTCAAAAGAAAAGCAGCCTTAAATTTAACACATGGCGTGGTCAGTTTCATCACGACAGAGCAAAACGGCGTCCATTAAGTTTGAGTATTCCAGCAGATGTTTATTTGTCAGAAAATTATTTAAATGAAGATTGTGGTGAGGAGTTGTTCAAGAAGTCTAACTTAAAATCGATACAATCTGCAATAAATGGCTCAGAAAAATCTGGCACAGATGGTTCATTGAAGAATGTTGCCGTACCTCGAAACTATGGGCTTAGCAGAAGATGGTTGGGCCCAGTTAGGTATCCTGTGACTCCTTGTAAGAATAGTAGTGGTATGGAGAGTGCAATAGTGGATAATAATATAGTGAGAAGACATTTTGTTTATGGAACTGGTGACTCTGATGAAGAACAAATATTTTTATAGTGTTTAAGCCATAAAATCATAAAATCTTGTTTATGTTATGAAAGATATATTTTGTAATAAGTAATAGTATTATTATGTTACAACATTACATATTTGTGATAAATATATTTTTAAATAGTATGATTGTTTATAATTATTTACATTAGCATTTATCATTTGCTATGTAATGGTTTCAATGAAATTAGTGTGATATGATTACCTAAGAATATTCATCACTTAATCCATAATAAATGAAAGTGAATTAATCGCACTGCGTGGCTGTTCATTGATAAAATCAAAAGATATTCGTATAGTATATTTTCTGAATAAAATATTAGTTCTACCTCGATTTGTCTGCAATGCAACAATCTATAAATAATAACATGACATGCGTCTTTTAAGAGAAATAATAATTAGATAAGTGTTCAGAAGATTATTAGAAAACTTCCTTATCAGTATTAAAGATTATTCAACTTATGTAGTAATGGTTTAAAAAGCAATTACTATTTACTACTGCGCATTGTTATAATAGTGTAACAATAACTGCGTACGTTTTTCTACAGAGTAGTCTGTTACAGTTATCCCGCGAGTTTCTCTGCGTCTCCATTGTTCTTTACATAGATTTTATCTATGTCGCGTTAATGGCTTTGCTACGCTATACTCACTTGTAACTTTATTAGTTCACTAGCTGCGCCCCGTTGTTTCACCCGCGCTAGTAACATTTGCTAGGAAATACCTCCAAAATGAAGTTATTGGAATATTTTTTTAGTTTCTAGAGTAGTTTATAAATGACGAACTTTTATATAATCTAACTTAACTAAACTCCTATTTCACCCCTTTATGCAGAAATATTCGATTTTGTTTCCGATTTGGAAGCCGACGTCATTTTCTGCGTTTATTTCAGCTTGATCGGTTCAGGCTTGCGTAATTCTCGCATAACTTTGCCAACGCTTTCCCGTGGTCCCACTTAGGAGCGAATACTAAGGAATACAAACTAAGGAACTGGAGTTTAGTGGGTATGGAGATCCGCTTCTTGGCTAACGAGTCTCACATACTTACTCTCAGGATTTCGCAGACTTGAGGTCAAGTCATGCAATCTTTGCCCTAGCGAAAAAAAGGCTTCCGTAGTTTCGGCTGTGAGTTGATCTTTATTCTTTAGTCTACAGTCTACAGTCAGAACATAAGTATAACTTTATAGAAAATATATCATGCCACTATATTTTATGACATACCTATTTGTGAATTATTTTTGAACGTAAAAATCACAATTACGAAATTGATGTCGAATTCCGTTTAGTTCGTAATCAGTGTCGTAATAGTTGTAGCTCGACTATTGACTGTAACACATTTAAATTATTTAAATATTTAATTGTTGTTCATTAAATTATAGTAAGAGGCAGCATCTGTTTTGCAGTCGAACTGGGCCGGTGCGACCGGAGGCATATCTGTCGCTCATGATACGTCATGCTATGCAAAGAGACTGACTGACTCAAGTTGTCGCGTTTCGTGTGATTTGTAAATTTTTTTGGTAGCCCATTGGAGAAGTGGAGGGAAGAATGGCTGGCACGACCGGGGAGGTACCTCTCGCTTACACGAGATCGGCGTAACAGCTGTGCTGTCGCGTTTCGTGCGGTGTGTAAGTAGCTGGTGGTCCATTTAGGTGGGAGGACAAAGGAGGGTAGCGCATCTGTATAGCCTCTATGCGGATGTCTAATCAGTAAATGGCTCCGACTGTTCGTTTGCCCTCTATACTATAAAAAAAATGTCTATATAATAATTATGGTGTCATTGCTCTCTGCCTCGATCGAGGGGCCGCATGCTTGATACGGCGTAATTACTTACCTATTTTGATAAAGGCGACACATACTCTTGGAACGTCGAACCAATCACTTTACTTCTGACTCACACGTTCAATTCAATGTGCGTGTACTGCATAGTTTATAAGTAAGGTAATACGTAAGTGGCAGTTTCACTGCTGCATTGCAGCCGAATCGGATCTGCACGACAGGGGAAATGAGCTGAGGACAGGCACGTGATACAACCTTGAAAGTGAAGACCTTGCTGTTTCGCTTCGTTGACCTTTGGGTGGAGGGGAGGGACGACAACGCACCTGCGTAATCAACATCCCTACTAATTTTTGGCGACGTAGATTTTTTGGGACATTTAATGCCTGTGAAATGGCTCCGATTACTTGTTTGCTATAAAGAAACTTAATCGATTACTTTTAATAAAAATATGTAGCTCGTAGTACCTAATTAATTACAGCGCCGAAACGACTTCCTGTTTCCAAGTTACAATTGTACCTACAACTTACAAGGCCCTAAAGATGCGACGATGATTTTCGTTTGTTATGTGTACCTACCTACCTACTTAACTCGACATAACTGGCTTGTTTTCCTCTGATATTGTATTTTGAAGTAAGTAGAGCGTGACAGTGAAAGTGTGAATTTTAAAACGTTCGTAATTAAAAAAACACACAACAAACACTTGTAACCTGTAACATAGAGGTGTTACACTGGCGCCGCGGCATGGGGTACCGGGGAGTTAGTGCTACGAGCTTCCTCTGGAAACCAAAACCTGCTAGTTGTCTGCTGCTAGTCAGCGCCGGATCCTGGGCTTATGGGGGCTGCAGTCCCGGGTCCCGTAAGGCCTAAGGCTTGATTTTTCTATCCAAAAAAGTGTCCCCGCTCATCATTTTTCTCAATACATGGTCTCCAAATCGCGGACTCCGCCAGACCATAATCCGGTGCTGCATCCAGTACTTCCGAGGTCAAACGTCGGATAAGCTGATCTAAGTGCCATTTTAACTATGTAGAAAAAGTAAAAATGTACGTTGTATAAAGGGCCTGGCAATGTAAATGTAAATAAATGTTTGACATATTTTTTTTCACTTTGTAAATTAGATGCTTTATAGCTTAAGGGGGCAAATCAGCAATAGCGACCGCTTATTCACATAATATCGGTATCATATTGGAAGGGGAGTAGAGAAGAAATAATACCTATAAGATGGCTGCGAAGAAGGTTCAATGACACTATCTCTTACAAAAATCCTACCTGTAGCCGTTTTTATTTGTTTTTATAGTATTCAACTTCCTATGACAGCAAGAGCAACATTTAAAAATAATATTTGAATAACACATCGGGCATACATTAATTAGCTCTGTAGAGCATATTTGTTCTGTGTTCATTAGTTACCAGATGTATCACAGATATTACTTGCGGAGTTTTTTTGTGCCGATTCTAATATAGGTACCTACCTACTTACCTATATTATATTGTACTGTGTGGGTATATACTTATTACTTAGGGACATCCTTAAAACACTGGTCCAGGCGGTTTCCGTAAGTGTTAGCGAGAAACATTTCGACCAATCGAGACATGCAGCATAACGTCGTCAGCAGCTTATTTTGTTATTAGTAGTATAACAATATATTTATTAAGCTTTTATTAAATTTGGAATGTTAGTTTGTAAATTTGTATGAAAGGGTTATATCTTTTCAGCATAATTTAACCCACTACCCTTATTCATTTAAGCTGAAATTTGGTATCACGTATGTAAGTTGGATGAGAATGCTGGTGGTCTTGAGTCAACTCTACAATATCACATTGTGTTTAGGTTCGTTTGAATTGTTATGACAAGATCTTCAAACCTATATGTATAACATAGGCGTTTGATGGTGGAGCTAAGAGGTGGTCATGGGAACTCTGTAATAAAATATCGACTGTTATACGATTGAGTTCAAATTCGGTACACATACATAAGTTAGATAACAATGCACATAATTACGGACTCGTTAAGGTGATTTGATGGTGCAGACGGAAAGTAGCCATGGGAACTCTGCAATAATATATTGCAGGGAATTGGAATTGTGCAGGTGCAGGGAATGGGAACGTGGAATTGACGTCCAAATGACACGTATGGTCCGACGGTGGAACAGAAAACTGGAAGGCACGGTACCGCTGTGATAAAATATTTGAATCCAATCGTGTGAGTTATTGTTTAATTTCTCTGAAGAGGACTTTGAGCAAGATCACTTCCCGATCTCCTGATGAAGGTAGTATTTGACCATGACAACTCCATAGTAAAAAATAGCAATTCTATCATGTTCGGGATTGTTTAATGTCTCAAAAAGTACTTAGATAGCTTAGTTGACACCCTACTTCTGTTGATGGACATGGAAGGTGGCGTTGAAAACTATAAAATAAAACATCGCAATCCGCATTGTGTGCATTTACTTTATCGTGATCAGAATTTAGCCAAGATGACATCCAGGGACTGATGAAGAAACTGGAAGTCTTTGAAGAAAAAACGCTGTATTGGTTGGTATTAAACGAGTAATTTACGCGCCTATTGTGTTTGGACTTGTTTATATTGATTTGATAATGGTTAATTTCAATGAAATGTCCTTATCACCATAAATAAAATAGAAAAAACAAATAATACTTTTTTATAAAAATAAACTTTCATTTCAATGTGCTCAAAATAATGAAATGAGGGTAGGTATTATAACTTTTGGCGCTGATCCATTAGTATACCCTGCATACCTACAAAGGGAGAACGCAAAAATGAATCGTAATTGACTATGATTTGTGATCGCTGGTGAGCAAGGCCAATGATATTCCAAAACCTGACAGTAACGTAAACCTTATAGCTAAATTACTGACAAAATATGTTACTTACACAAAGAAAGTAAAATTACATAGTTGATCTCATCATTGTTTTTCTTTTACAACATATTCGCCATTGTACATATCTTTTCCCACGGTGAGTGCGGTTGCGTGTAGTATTATTTAAAATCCCGCTTTGTGTAAAAAAGCTTTTCCATGAGTAAATTTAACCATGTAAGAAAAATATCGCCACTTGTACTACCTTTTTACTCTATTCTAAATTAAAGAGGCAAATGAAGTAAGTTAAATGTATGCTAGGTTGGTAAGACGGCTTTATGTAACTTAAATTTTATGGAGCTTAGCTTAGCGTCGTGTGACCAAATTGGTCGTAGCAACTCAGAAACCTCCGTGGACTCATGCACAACACCTTTGCTAAAGATCATCTCATGATCAAATGTATAGTTTACGATTCTATAAAGAACATACGGACAAACATTCATTTTTATATATAGAGAATAACTTGGTGCACTTAACAACTGCCCATTGCCTCATGCTATCTGTCGACCTATCGTGATCTTATTCCCACTTGTCAGATGACAGACATTCGGTCTCCGCGACGCACTGGATATCATTAGTGCGCAGGCAATTAAAGTGTCTCGCCCTCGAGATGGCAGATGAAAGTGCAAGTCGTTAGGGTACTTTCTCTTTCCGTGACATCATGGTTTCAATTATTACGATACCTACCCCATGTCCACTTAGATGGCAACTGCATGCTTTAGAACAGGGTTTCTCAACCTGTGAAAATTTTCATGCCTCTCCTAATAAAATATAGTATAATATCCCCTAATAAAATATAGTATAATATCCCCTAATAAAATATATAAGTATAGTATGGAAGTATCCATATACAGTCTATTTTATGAGTCTAGCAATTTATTTTTCTTATCCACCTTAATTATCAAATGCTTCGCGCCTCCCCTGAAATCTGGCCGCGCCGCGCCGCTCAAATGAGGCGCGCCCCACTGATTGAGATACCCTGCTTTAGAAGATCTATATTTACTTTAAAGTTTTGCTATTGAATTTGGAATCCGAACTTCTCATTTATTGTATTTAGGTTAAAATTTAAATAGAACAGTTTATTTAGTGCACAGAGGTCAAACTGTCAGTAGGATCAACTGATAGTCACACCAAGTAGGTAGCCCTGTCTTTGACAGAGAGGACCCTGACGTTTGAAGCGCCTATAATCTATAATCATCATCATCATCATCATCATCAGCCTATTGCATATACCTATAATAAATTTACAAATTTAAAGCAATTATAATACTAAAACTTGTAGAGCCAATTTTACATTTTTTATTTAGCAAGCATATGAAGAAATCTTATTCCGAAAAGTAACACAATTTGGTAATCCAGCATAGTTAACGGTTTCGAAACAGAGAATTCGACTAATAGGGAACAAGCTTCTAGACTGCCACGCTAACTAGTGGCTAAAATGTGAACCTTGTGCTAGCAAATTTCCGTTTGTACTACACGGACGCGGTAATTTGGGACCTGGAAAGAATGCGAAGGATGCTCTGTAGCCCCGAACTTCCCCCGATGTCGTCCTAATATGGCGACATCGGCGCCGTGTTCTACGCATAGATTTAGAATGCATATGTAGTGAGAACAATTCTAAATCTATGGTTATACGTATGATGTGACGAATGTCATTGTGTTTCGCTAGCACTTAATTCCTAAAACTATCACGAGGGCGCATTACATTTAGCGAAAGTGCTGCCTTTATGTTTCGTGCACGGTCCCTATAAGGGTCCACAGACGCTTGTAAACCGCAGTCAGTGTGCCAGCACTATCATGTTTCAAGTCGGCATTCACATTGTCTTTAGCTATTAAATATACCATCAGTTGCCATTAAATGCAGTTCTGTGCGGCTGCTATAAGAAAATTCAATCATGGTAATCATCAATGTGCTATAAAGTCAGGTCACCTCTGTTATACCCTGGTCGTTTTGTTACTTCTTTTTCGTGGGCATGTCTATGCTCTCGAAAATTTGGAAGTCCATATTTTTTTGTATCGTTTTTACAATGTTTATCTGAGGACACTGCATTACCCTACATAACGAGCATTAACTGATGGATATTTAATAAAGTGTATATGTAGGTACCTATAGATACAGCGCCGGATCTAGGGGGGGGCTAGGGGGGGCTATAGCCCCGGGCCCCGCGAGTCAAGAGGGCCCCATTTGTCAAGAAAACCAATTTTCAGATATTAAAGTAATAAAAAATATACCTAAATATATTAAATCAGATTTCAAATTCAACAAGGACAAGTTATTGCAATAACTATTTACCTATTGTTATTCAATATTAAATGTACGAGACTTTGTGAGACAAAAAGGCATTACATCTCAACCATTAAATGCATAAAAATAATGTATCACAATATTAGCCATTGCTATTCAAAATTTTTAAATTAAATTTATTTAGGTAGGTATAGGTACTTTTTGAAGTCTATTTTTTAAATAAATTACTTGTTTAATGGCTAATAAGGTTTGTTAAAATGCATTCGGCAGCGGCATAGAAGGAATGCTATTTGAAGACTTCAGGCTAAGGAATTTTGATCTGATGAAAGATACAAATAACAGGCGATCCTAGAATGTAACGACACTCTTTATACCACCAGAAGCCTTTTTACTTTGCCAATTTCACCCAAATGGATCTTCCATTTGAGTAGGTATTTGGATTTATAAATAATTATTATTGGAGGGTCCCGAATCTAAAAACGTCTCTGAAAAGGCCTACGATAATCCAAGGAGGCTCCTTGGAGACGGTCCGGCTGCCATTGTAATAGTCTCTACTACGAAGTCCGAACTATACAATGGGGTCTGATTGCCCACCTGCCCCTAGGCCCCTGTAACCAATGTCCAAATCGGACCCGCTACTCATTCCGATCCACGCCACCCCTCTGCTGATTC
>LUGF01030133.1:226155-238328 GCA_001625245.1 Calycopis cecrops
CATTAGGGGGCCCCTTTTTTACTCCCAGCCCCGGGCCCCGCCAGAGCTTAATCCGGCGCTGTATAGATATACGGTTGGTAAAGGTGTGAGAAGAGAAAAAAGTGAATGAGTTCAACGACCGCCATGTTTGCGGTCGTTGACCTCACACCCGGGCCGTGGGTAGAAGTAAAATATCTATATTAATATTAAATTAAAATTCATTTATTTCAGGCATTACCCATATACATTATACATTGTTAATATTTTTTTAATATAACAATTTTCTTTTAATATAAAGTAAATTTAAAAACATAAAATTAGGTATCATAAAATTTTTATACATATAATAAAAATATTCAATTAGTAAAATAAAATAAAATACAACGTTATAAATTAAAATATTGAGTCTAAGTCTTTAAATTAATATTAAAATTAAAATGTAATGAACATTGGTGAGACATATTATTATGTGTCTCTCACAACAATGACGTAAGTAGTCCTATCTCCCCGCGATCATCCTCAGCACGCGACGGGTGATCCTATATGAGGGACAAGCAGGCTTAAATGTGTGAGGATTTATCACTAGTAAATATTATGCTGACATTATGCTAGATTTCAACACTGCCGGTAGATTTCTAGATTTCGAAGATACAGTTATGGTAGGTGCAGTGAAAATATAAGTATTGCGAAAGCTCACTAGTAAAATACGAGTATACGTTAAACGAATTTTAACCCTGTAGTGCATATTGTTATTTCCGTCTGAAAAAATATATGTCTTGGCAATTAATGTGACCAGATAATCAAAATTTATAAGTACCGTACGGAGACGTAGACGGGGTTTCTTAGTAGGCATGTCCCGAATACGGCACACTGTGAATTACGTCAATTTGTTCTTACTGTTAGATATGACATTACGGTTGCAATTTACTTATATAAATTACTAGCTGCGCCCCGTGGTTTCAGACGCGTACATTTTGATATCGTGGAAAGTCATCCCATGGCATCCCATAAGATAATTTTTTCGGGATAAAAATTATCCTGTGCTAATCTAAGTTACTCTCTATGTGTGCCAAATTTCATGAAAATCGGTTCAGCGGTTTTTGTGTGAAGAAGTAACAAACAAACATACAAACTTTCACATTTATAATATTAATAAGATATTAAGATAATGTTCGTAAGTACCTATGCAATGGTACGAAAAATCGGCACAGTGTGTTTTGAATTTTGGAAAATAAGCCCGGACAAGAATCGTGTCCTGCTTACAAATACCTACTACTATAATGTGATGTGATTTTTTATACATTAAGTATTAAGATGTTCCTTTGATATAACGAAAGAAGTTCTGTACTCGATACTAAAAAAATGCTAATTGTGTGAAAAGATAGGTAAATAATATAGGCATTTCTCGCTCGTGCTCTGGTGGGGCCCCGTATAAAAATTGTTTTTTTGGGAAGTTGTTAATTTTTGTTTACCTACGCACGTTGGGGCCCCCGTGTAATTTATACGGCAGATACGGTGGTAGCTACCCCCCTGTCTTTGTTGTAGTGTGGCAGTACGCCACTGCGTTTTAGGGTTAAGGCACAAACGTGATCGGGCGTGTCTTATTTACTTTAATATGTATGAGAAGCTATTTATACGGTCACGATCTTGTGGCCTTAAGCGTTAGGGTAACGGATCAGCTATGAATACATTTAGGTACTTATTGAACAAAATTATTCCAAAATTTTCTCAAGCAGTCCGCCCATTTTCATGACTACCGTCTCGTCTCCAATAGACATCCGCATAGAGGTTATACAGATGTATTGCCCTCCTTCCTTCTCCCCCCTCCATAGGCCATCGGCTACTTACACACCGCACAAAATGCGAAAGCACAGGTGTCACTTTACGCCGGTATCGTGGAAGCGAGAGGTCGTGCTGGCCCAATTCGGTTGCATGCATACGGCGGAGCACTACCCCTTACTGGGACTCGTACAGCTCGGCCTCCGACTTCCTAAGTCTCTCGAATCCAATAGGAGGGTCGGCTATTTAACTCATATCGTTGGTCTAGGATTTTCTCATGTTCCACGTAGCGTATTAGAACTTGCTAGTAGCTAAACAAAATGCAGAAGACTGAAGTAAACCATGGGCCTCGGCTTGAAGAGGCTTGGATCTGGGAGCAGTGCATAATTAAGCTCTGGCAAGTCCCGGGGCTTGGATGCCTTCATGTCGAGAAGGCCCCTAAGTTTTACGGCGTCCGGGGCTGCAGCCTGCAGCATCACGCCTTGCTAGACGTGAGTACTAGAGGGACATAATATTCATTGAAAACCCTTCTCTATTCTTTGAATAGTGGGCCGATCAGGTGAAATAGTTAATGAAAATGTGAAAAAAAATCAGTTGGTAGATAGATAGTTAGACCACTGAAACTCGCGCTAGTTATTCAATGAGGAAGGTAGTGCCATGCGGCATAGGAGGAGGCAGTGCCATGCGTGGCGCATGACACTACATCCTCCTATGCAACGGAATTGGGCCGGCACGACCGGGGAAGTGCCTCTCGCTCAGTTGATACCGGCGTAAAGTGACAGCGTCGCTGTCGCGTTTGGTGCGGTTTGTGAGTAGCCGGTGGCCCATTGGGAGGGGGGGGATGATAGTAGGGCAACGTATTTGGTGATCGGTGGTCATCTAAAGGCTTATATTTCTCATTTGTCCCCTTATGCTATAAAAAAAAAAAGAAAAGGTAGCCGCAACTCTAGACCCTTTAGGGCTCGGATGGAACCTGCAGTCAGGCGGCCGGCTCACTTGGATCTTTATCCATCTCCACATCTGATGCCGACGCCAGTTCTAGTATGTTTCACTCTGCACTGTAAATAAAGCGGCCATTGATACCAGAAAAGAAATCTAAAAGTACTAATATAAGTTCCATTGACCCTAGACCATTATTAGTTTTGTAAATGTCTCCAAAAAGGTAAGTTCAACACTTGGGAAAACAGACCGAATATTGTCAGGTTTACTTCCTGAACTCTCAATACTCTGGTTTGTACATAATAATAGATAAGACTTTAGAAAGAGTAAAATAGTAAGTACCTATGTAATATAATGACGTTTACGATCTACGTTATCAACTAGGGAACAAGATACTAACTGATAACGGGATATTGTTTCAGAGGAAGGTAATAATGCCGCCTTTGGAGTTTGGACCTCTTTGGTGGCATCGATCAAAGGTTAGGTGCCTATTAGAAATAATAAACGCTTAAAATATCCATTATTTTTTCATGCAAATGAGCTAGAGGGTATCCTCGTAGTAACAGCTATGCTGTCGCGTTCCGTGCGGTGTATAAGTAGGCGGTGGCCCATGAAGGTGGGAGGAGAGGGCACTGCATCTGTATAGCCTCTAAGCGGATGTCTATGGGCGTCGGTAGTCATGAAACTGGCTCAGACTGCTCGTTTGTACCCCCTATATCATTAAAAAAAACAACTACGTGTCTGCAAGATGCATACTCTTGCTATTGTCCCCTTTCTCACCAGAAAATGATTATATTGTACGAATATGACCTGACATCAGACCTAGAGGTTTAGGATACACTGCATTGTATTGCTGTGGTTGTTCCAGCCCAGTTTAAATGTAATGCAGAAAGGACAGTATCTCTTACATCAAATAGGTGCTATCATTGTTTGGTGGTCAAATTTATTATCTAATTATTATAACACTAACATACCTTGACTTGCATTGAATTTAGTTTTTCCAATGAATTTTTTCACTAAGATAAATTAGAATTAAGTTTTGATAATTTTTACATTGTATGCAGTATTATTAAAAATTAATGAGTTAAGTAAAGAGGTTTTATAAAGGTTAAAAATTCTTATATAAATATGAGAATTCTTATGTTTTTATGGTAAAGATTGCTTGCCCCCCGCAAATGAGCAATATGAGAACAAATGTATGACTATAGAAGGCCATGAACATTTGCTAGGTTATGCGAATGCAATGGCCTCATCCTAGTAATGGTGATTGCCAGCTAAGGACATAATATCAACTGGTAGAATGTATTTCAACTATATTGAACATTATATATTATTATACATCAACACTTTGTTTCTTACAGAAGTAACAATAATTATATTTTTCATGTATATCAATAATTTGGTCACTTTCAATATCTTGAAACTCAATCAAAAATATGATTTATTAATTTACCATAAAAAATATAGGGCAACATAGAGCAAGGCACTCTTAAAAATACTAGCTTTGCAGATGTGCATGGGCAACTACCATGTGTTAAGCCCAGCATCTTATAAAAAGATGTACATCTATTAACTTAATTAAAAAAAATAGAAATGAATACAAGAAGTGTTTAACATTATTATTTAATATTTAAAAATAACAGCATTCTCCTTTGTGGCAATCATATAACTAAATTCTATTACATCTTCTATACTAACAGTCAGATTAAAAAAAAACAATTTCATTCGCACAATAAAAAAAACAACCATAACATTGTAGTACCCCGTACACGTATAAGTTCTTTACACTAGAAATGCGCTTCAATTTATTGGTAGCTTACATCATTCCCCCCATACCACCCATTCCACCCATACCTCCCATACCACCCATACCCGCCATGGGGTTGGCTTCCTTCTCTTGCGGTATATCACAAATTACTGCTTCAGCGGTGGTTAACAATGACGCCACACCACTGGCATCTGTTAAGGCGGTTCTTACTACTTTGGTAGGATCAATAATACCCTTCTCAATCATGTTCACATATTCATTATTTAAAGCATCGTAACCAAATTCAGGTCCTAAGTCCTCAACCTTTGCAACTACAACTGACCCATCAATACCGGCATTACGTGCAATGGTCATGCATGGCATTCTCAAGGCCTTTCTGATAATTTCAATACCAGTCGCTTGGTCCACATTAGAGGTTACAATTTCACCAAGCATTGGAATGCATCTGAGGAGTGCAGAGCCACCTCCGGGGACAATACCCTCTTCAACGGCAGCCCTGGTAGCATTTAAGGCATCATTGACACGATCTTTCTTTTCATTAACCTCAACCTCGCTGGATCCACCTACATGGAGTACTGCAACCCCTGAGGCTAACCTCGCAAGGCGCTCCTGTAGCTTTTCCTTTTCATATTCAGATGTAGTCTCCTGAATCTGATCACGGAGCTGTTCTGCCCTTCTGTCAATATCTGCTTTCTTACCCTTACCCTTGAGCATTAAAGTATCATCTTTTGTGATCACAATTTCACCTACCTGTCCAAGATCTGAGGCTTGGACATCTTCAAGTTTGATAAGATTTGCATCATCCCCAAATACAACACCACCAGTAGCAATAGCCATGTCACTCAGGGTAGCTTTACGATTGTCACCAAAACCTGGTGCTTTAACGGCAGCTACCTGCAGGCCTATTTTTAGTCTATTCACAACTAAAGTAGACAAAGCCTCACCATCTACATCCTCTGCGATGATGACCAGGGGCTTCCTCTGTTGGTTAGCTAATTCCAATGCTGGAATGACAGTTTGTACATTACTGATTTTCTTCTCAGAGAATAAAACTAAAGCATCCTGGAATTCAACCTTAGCCCCCTTGGTTGAGTTGATGAAATATGGTGAAATATAACCTCTATCGAATTTCATACCTTCAATGATTTCGAGTTCGTCGTTCAATGTTTTGCCGTCTTTAACTGTGATAACACCATCGCGACCGACTTTTTTCATGGCATCAGCGATGAGTTGACCAATTGCTGAATCACCGTTTGCGGAGATGGTGGCTACTTGCGCGATTTCCTCGGGTGTCGTGACTGGCTTAGACATATTTTTTAACTTATCTTTAACTGCGTCTACAGCAATCATAACACCTCGTCGGATTTCAATCGGGTTTGCACCCTTAGAAATTTTTTCGAATCCTTCTTTGGCAATAGCCCTGGCAAGTACCGTCGCGGTTGTGGTGCCGTCTCCAGCTTCTTCGTTGGTGTTATTTGCCACGTTTTGTACAAGCTTCGCTCCAATGTTCTGGAATTTGTCTTTAAGTTCGACGCCCTTAGCAACTGTGACTCCATCTTTGGTTATTTTCGGCGACCCCCAAGATTGTTCCAGTATAACATTTCTGCCCTTTGGACCCATTGTGACGGCTACGGCATCGGCGAGTACATCTACGCCCTGGAGCATGAGCGCTCTTACATCAGCACCGAACCTTACATCTTTAGCATAAAATCTTGCTAATTGATTTGTTTTGTTTAAAGAAATTGTTTGGCGAACAACACGAGGCAAACGCAACATTTTTTTGACAAATTCAACAAAAGGTCTTCACAAAAAGAACGACTTGTACTTCTCGAAAATTCTCACCAGATTGCAAAACGTGATCTCGCACAGCGCCGCGCCGGTTCCAGGTTATGTCACAGTTTAACAAACAGATAAAAAATTATTGGAGGAAATCATACTGTATAAAAAATCATTTATTTCTAATAGCATTTACGTATATTTTTATTGTTTTATTGATTATTAATAATTAATTTATTGATGTTACTATTAATATTCTTCCACTTTTTTCCTACACGATTATTGCTCAGAGTAGAAATTATTGCAGTAAAATTAAAGTCATTTTAATATGTATGATAAATGTATAATTTATGACGATGAGAAAATTTATGGATACGGTCGTTATTTTATAAACATCGAAAAGCAAATAAATGTAAATAACTAAGAAGTACCTACATAATGTTTTCTAAACTACTAAAAACAATTTGGAAAATATTGTCAGTCCTTAGCTTTTTTCTGAAGCATTCCAATTTTTCTTAGAGCATATAACTAATTAGAACATTTAGTTATTATATAAAATTAAATATGTATAATTTTAATACGGTAAAATTATTATAGAATATTATTATATTAGGCATGGTTTTTAGTTGATAAAGTCAATCTAATAGTATACAAGGAATACTGAAAATAATGCCATGTGTGTATACAATAAAGTTTAAAATGTTCAATTGCTAACAGTCTAGCGTCTATCGGTCTGGCCGGCCGGCTACAAAGAAGCATGACACTAACACATACTAAAATATATTTGCAATACCATCTACAAAAAACTTTAGTATCGGGTATTTCAAATTTGACGAAATAATTATTAGTTTCTTTGGAAATACTCAATTAACATAATATAAATTATAAATATGTATAACACGGACACGATAAGTTGGGACCTGGCAAAAATATCACTCCTCGCCACAGTTCCTCGCTTTCTACCCCCAAACCACCCCCGATGACGCTCTATTAATGCGGGGCTAGAAAGCATTCATCGCATTCTTGCCAGGTCCCAACTTACCGCGTGCAGTATATTGTCTAAATAATAATATGTATTTGTATTTCTATTGAGTATTTTATTACAAGTAAGTAGTTCAAATATTGCCCTTCCTATAATATTTGAACTACCTACACGTATTACTACTACTAACTACCTATTGTTAATACTTATTTACAGCTAATTCCTTCAATAAACTTTACTTTTATTATAATTTATATTAAAACAATATAAAAATAGAAATGCAGTTTAAACCCCTCACTAATTGAAAAACAAATAATTGATTATTTTATATTTTTCATACTAAGTATTTAATAAGAATTTATAAGCATAAATTCTTCGTACACAAAGATACTTATCTGTTGTAATGAAATGTTCTTGTTGTTGTAAAAAAATTCATCATTATTTTTCTTTTATTTTGGCGTAACTATTTTACAATTAAACAATTTCAAGTTAACAACACTATACTAAATACTAAATATACTAAATATTATAAAGATAAAATTAAAGTATAGGGGTACTACATACGTTCAGAGATACCAAGGTACCACGAATATTTGTAGGTATATATTTATAGGTAATGAAAATGCCTATTAAACATTAATTATTTTAAGATTGAGCGTAAATATAATATTTTTGGACCATTTGTATTAATTTATGATAAGAAAGAGCATTATCTTGAAGAATTGAGCTAGCGGATAGCCTTTTACAAAAATAAACTGCACAATTAACCATTTTTCGGGAGCACTTAATCACGATAGGTTGCGACTTGCGATACGATATGGCGGCCAGTCGAACATCAACTAGTTTTAATAAACGTATATGCCCATATGACCCATGTACTTTGGCAGAGGGGAATGGCCAGCTTTGCCGACTCCATCAGTTATATGCTCTAAGCAATTTTCAGACGGATCCACAGGTCTAAGAGATCCATAAATTTTATAAGCACCCGTCAGGCGAAAATAAAATAATGTACTTGGAGGAACGCGTGTTAAATTCGGTTTCGAATTTCGATATATATGTATATATATATTGATTTGAAAAAATTGGTTTGGATTCAAATAATATAATTAAAACATCATAATGTTAAACTTTAACGAAGTGTTATTATTACGACAAAACATTATAAATAGTTCTATTGCATTACAAATATGCATATATAAAAAGTTCACATAAGTGACAGTCGATGACATTGACTTGTTGTCACAGATAAACTTATTTTTCTTGAAGTCTTCATTGGAATCTCAGAGCGAGGGCACGTTTTTCAATAAAAAGTGATGACATGCGGTGATTGCTTTATCTTATATTAAATACAACAAACTTTGAGGTTTTTGGAACATAACCATATTGATAATTCCTAGAGATATTTACTGACTCCATAGTAAAATTATTACATAATGAACCCGAGGTGAGTAAATTTTTATACACTTAATTTGTTGGTTCCTATGGACTTATTTTGCCAATAGTTATTATTACCATTGCCAATTTTTATTTATAATGTAGATTTGTTAGTCAATAATACTTATATTTTCTAGTTCTTCTCTTTTTGTATATTTAATTCAAAATCTTAGACTAAAATTATGTTGAATAGCTAAAGTTGATGTTTCGAAAAAAAATATATTAAAACTGTTCTTTTACAAATAAATTATTACGAAAAAAAACTTGATAGCTTTGTTTTAGCTAAAACAGAAAAAAATGTTACATTATTGTATAAATAAATTTTGGCATCCTCCTATCGAAATTTCTAATGGGTGCAGCCTGTACCCACAAAGGAACTACAGCATGTGCGTTTGCATTATTTTTAATTATTTTGACTATAATTTCTAAATATAGTAATCAAATAAAAGTATATATATAGTATAGTAAAAACTGCAATACAAATCATTTGTTTGAGAGTGCTGCAAGATAGTCATTACATGCCAGAAGTTACAGCTTTGAAGCCTTAGTTTCTATCAACCTATATACCGGGGTTCGAAAATATCGATATTTATTATAAATATCAAAATATCAGATATCTGTGATATGATTATCTAATATACTTAGTCTGGCCATAAATACTGTTACAATTTAAAAAAAAAAGCAGTTAGTAAAATCAGATGAATAAACTGCTTTAGTTTATTTTAGTTAGCACTTAGCATACATCTTGGGATTAGTATAATACTAAATACTAAAATAAAACTTGAATTAAATATAGTAATTCAAGTTCAAAAAGTAATTTTTGTAATTCTATTTTGAATAAAAATATTTTCTTTTTCATAAACTAACACACTGTAAAAGTAAAACTGTAAAAAAAAGTATAAATGTTATTTGCAATTAAAAAAATAACTTATGGCTAGACTAGGTATCAAGTTTGATAAAATATGTATCCATTTTGTATGAAAGTCATGTTGTTATTTTATAGTATTATTATGACGTATAATAAACTGTAAATTATTTAAAAAAAATAATAAAATCAGTAAAATGAAACCAAATCATAAAATTTTCTTCCATATCGGGTAAAATCGACTAAAAACATATTGTTATATATCACCAAATATATCGGACTACAATTGGATATATATCGGATATATATATCATGATATATATCCTTCGAATACTGCTATATACAGTAATAAAACAACCCGGATCTATCCCGTTTTCTGTGATCACTTCCTTCCTTGAATCTAAGTTCCATAACGTAAAATTAAAAAATATAATTGATTATTGGATATATATTAAAAAACCAAAATATTTGAGTTTTACTTACTCGTACACTCGCTGATGAACAATAAATTAATGTTACTAACGATGGAACAGACATGCCGAACAAAATTTTTGCTCCATGTGTGGTTGCAGATCCGCAACAACTTGTTTGAACAACAGGTACGTGTTAATCATATAATTATTCTTATATTATATCTTTATCTTATTTATATAAAAATCAATTGTTGTTCGTCAGACTCTAAAACACGAGAATGAATGAATCGATTTAGCTAATTTTGGTTTTGAATGAATAGTGGAAGTTCAGGGAAGGTTTAGAAAGTACAAACCTTTTACGAAAAAATGCTAGGAATATAGTAAAAACAATTTCATTTTCTCATAGAAACTAGTCCTACCTATCACATTTGATGTTCATACTGACGTTCAGAAATGAAATAAAATTTTAAATTGAAAGAATAGTAATTTAAAATAAACAACTAAGGGCCGATTTTTCTTGGATAAAGAGCTGGATAACTAACTATATATCAGTTAACAATATCTGTATGTTTATCAGTTAAATATATATATTTTCAATCACCTGTAAACTAAAGATAGTTAGTTATCTCTCCTATGTCCTGTTCTAATGGCTTGCAAACTGGAGTACTGGGGCCAAGGGTCCGGATGAGAACCTGACTCCATTGCACCATTCCAACGTTGTAGTAGGGACTGTTCAGAGACAGCCGGACAGTCCCCAAGGAGGAGAAGTCTGGCTATTTCACCAAGGCCAGCCTGTCGCTGCATACCCTCCAATCATAGTGGCTGAAAGCAGGGGCTTAGTCTGTATTACACTCCCGACATAGGTCTAGTGCTCCTAGGTATCATACCTAAATGTATTCCCCTGTGTTAAAATAAAGGGTAAAGTAACGGGTTGACAATTGACAATTCCCATGACAGCATATTCTCCAGAGATGACAAGACAACGTCTGTCGGGTCAGCTAGTTACTTTAATAAATATATATATATATTCAGATACCATATTGTTTTATATTTCAAGAAACAATGTTTTAAATGTTTATAATTAAATAAAAAGTCATATAAAAGGAGAGGAAATGTTTTATTGTTCTTTTAGTGCTAAAGAAGTGGGGCAGTTGGTGGGCATCGGAAACCCCTTATTGGACATCTCTGCTAATGTTGGTGTGGATCTTCTCCAGAAATATGATTTGCATGCTGACGGGGCTATAATGGCTGAAGAAAAACATATGCCGCTGTATAAAGAGTTAGTTAATGAGTAAGTTTTATTAAAATTCATTTTGTTTACAATATAAAACACATGTTTAAGAAAATCGGGTAAGTTCAAAACAGAAATAATAATTATTAATAATATGAATCTCTGAAAATATTATGTTCGAATGTTGGGTGCATTGTAATGTGTCACTTGCATTCTTGAGACATATCTATATATACAGGTTGGCCCATTATAATGGTCCAAAAATCCAGCTTGCGAGAATTATGAGTGATCATTTAAAACTTACTTTAGTTAAGTAAGCGAAAACTTATGGTTTAGAAATTATGATTTTTTTTCAATAATTCAAATTTTCAATAATATCTGACACAAAAACGTTACGAAAACTACTGGACCAAATCGATTGGTTGGACCTATCTGTCGTGCTATAGGCTCATCTAGTGGAAATAGTTAAGACTGTTTTTTTTATTTCAAGTTTTTCTTATTGTTAAAATATACATTTTCGAAATAATCCTGTGAAAAATGTACCGCCAGGGTTTTAGTCTAAAGTGACATCTAATCTGTCAAGCTGATCAGGCATGGCATTATTATAAAATAATGCCATGCCTGATCAGCTTGACAGAGTTACTAGCTTCCGCCCGCGGCTTTCCCGCGTGGATTTCGGATTATAAAAAATCCCTATAAATTTTAACTTATTATGTTATTCGGATATAAAAGCTATATTACTGTAAAGTTTCATGAAAATCCGTTCAGTAGTTTTTGTGTGAAAGAGTAACAAACATTCTTACAAACTTTCGCCTTTATAATATTAAGTAGGATTAGTATTATAGACTGAGTCTTAGATAGATATTATATTATGTTGATCCAATAGGTAATCAGCTGGTTGAGCCAGTAGGTGAGTAGCAGTGTACTGCACCAGTAAAGGTTGCCAGTCATGATTATTTTCATTTTTTTTATAACACTGCTGCATTTTTACGCTAATGTGAGTAAAA